>CAOGCB010057923.1:0-10839 GCA_948266635.1 Cnidoscolus chayamansa
AATATGGATCTTTCAATATGGATTAATATAAGGCATGGGCTTATGTGTCAATTCAAAGCCCTTCCTATAAAGTCCAACAAGGTTGTTTTCTTTCTTTTGGCTTGGGAATGATCAGTCTCTCCCTTTAAAATGAGGCAAACCATCAGAGAATGCCTCTTAGGAGCAAGTAAAATTATGCAAAAGCAAAGATAAAGAAGCAGAAAACCTATTTTTTCTAAAATTGTGTCATCAAAATATTAGCATCTGTGATCAAATCACACAATATTCAAATACATACATTTTCTACAAGATCCAGAGCCAGGTCCTTTGCCGATTCCCCATCTGGGTAATAAACTGACCCAATCAAGTTGCTGAATTTGTCAACCCCTTCCAGGACAATGCGGACCTATAAAACCAAATAGGATTAGCCAATATAGGGAACAAAGGGGAGGGATGGGAACTTAAATGACAGCATTATGCTTACATCTCTATTTAAAACACGCTGCTCGGTAAAATATTTGGCATCTATTCCAAATGGATCAGGAGCAACTTCAGTAGACGCTGTAGTGACTGCAAGTCTCTGTGCAGAGGTTAAAGGTGCTCGAGGTTCAGAAGCATCACCATTTTGCTCATCAGAATTTAGTCCTTTTTCCACAGCAGTTTCTGATGCTCCTCTTCTACCCATTGATGGGGCCTTGTGCAGGAAAATGGCAGATGTTAAGTGGACATGTAAAGGTACCAGCAGGACTGATACATAAACACAAACAAGATGGGATGAATAATGTCAATAACAGTGTGATTGCATGTACCTGGATTCCAGCAACAAACACCTGGACAAACTGAAAATCTGGAAGCAAGTATACACGGACAGTACTGCCATCACGAACTTGCTCAACAATGCCTTGCATCGGTCTGCCCTTGTTTGCAGCAAGGAGACCCATGGCATCCAAGTTACTAGGATCACCTATGGCAGATGGAGGCAAATTTCTGATGGATGCCTCAGCAGCACCAGGTGCCTACAGTCGGAAATATCAAAGATCAGTGGATTTAGTCAATTCAATTTGTAGAAAATAATACAGAAATATACTGAAATTTGTCACATAATACTTGCCCAAAAATAATATATCAAACAACTCACCAACTTGGGCTGTTAATATTGCAGCCAAATTTTAACGATCAGCCTTATTGCAGATGATCAGAACCATGTCACATCAAACAAATTGATAAAATGGGTATGCAGCTCCACATATCTTGAGGCACACATGGTACAATAATTAAACATGCTAGGCTCTAATACTAAAGTCAGAAACAACTGACTCATTCACCTCACATCGTAAGCATAGGTATTCTACTTGCTCACATATCTTGAGCCACATATGGTACAATAATTAAACATGGTAAGCTCTAATACTAAAGTCAGAAACAACTGACTCATTCACCTCACATCATAGGCATAGGTATTCTGCTTGCTAACACTGAATTGTTTATCCTATGAATATAACATTACATCTTTAGTTCAAATGCAAGAAGCTTATTCAACAGAATAGAAGTACTTCAAAGCATTTCATAAATCATTCTCTTGTTTGTTTATATGGTCTCCAAAACCATTACTGAACATCATGCAACTAAAATCCAACTAAAATAAATCAAGTATCATAAGTTTTTTTAACACCTCATAGGGCAAACTTTGAAAAATAATACAATGCAGAAATTCAGATTTAAGACTGGAAAGAAGAAAGGGTACAAAAAAAAAAAGAAAAAAGAGCAGCAGCATCAACAAACAACCTTACTCCATCGACCCCGACCATTTTGCTTAGCTTGTTCTTCAAGAAGTTGATATTCAGCAAGAAAAGGACTGGCCTCACCTTTCTGCTGACCCTGCTCCCTGACCTGCAGCTAATGGATTCAGTTGCTACCCACATAAAAATTACAAAGTAGCCCATCAAAACAAAGAAACAGAACCTTTGCCCAGCCTTCTGAAATAATTAAAGCTCCAACATTTTGGCTATTGATAAAAACACTCCCAAATTCTCTGCCAATGGAAGGTACAGCATAATCTATCTTGAATATAACATCCTGTTATATGAAGAATTAGACATAAAACATTAGATATTGGAACATGTGATTCAAACGACCCACCCCACTTTCCTCTTTCCTTTACAGCCACACAAGCAACGCTAAGTATTTGTAAATAGTCACCTTTCCTATGCAGAGCTTCCTCAAAAACTCTCTGCTCTCCCAGGCAAAGGGCTCATCAACGCCTCCTCTTCGGGCCTAAGACCACATATATAGTCATAAAATCCACTTTTAGCCAGAATTCCAACTCAGCATTTATAAAGATAAACCAATGTATTGAGAAAACATGCAATCAATGTTATAATTTGACATTAAAGATAACTGTTGAAGGCCCAAAAGCCATTGAAATCATGACACTGTAAAACAGATCATTTAGACCCTCAAACTAGCCCATAAAACCACATAAATATTCAACTTTTTTTATTGAAGACTCCAAAGGGAGTTACTTACCATAAGAAAAATAAAAGCTTTAAACAGGCATTACACACTTCAACGAATTGTTTAGCCAAAAATAAGGAACACATTAATCCTGGGAACAAAACGATCTTTACCAGTCTTGGAGAAATAAGAGAAGACAGAGTAATAGTCCTTTCCGGTGGAGGGCCGGGCTTGTTGCTGGACTTGGCTGTTAAAACCAGAGAGTCACCTGACGGAACAGCTTTCACTTTTGCACTGTACCAGCCGGTGGCCCCACCTTTTGATGTTGCCATCTCAACAACTAATACGATCTACGGAAATAGCAAATCAGTTCAGGTAAATACATACACACACAGAAGAGATTGAGAAAGAAATTCAACAACATTAACAATCGCAAACAACGTGCGAATCTCTACTGATCACAGTCATTTACACGCTGGAAAAAAAAAAGAGGAAAAACAGAAGTGTAGGTGAAATCACATATATCCATCGGGATTCACAGAAACCAAAAAACAAAACGAAACATGCAGAAAAAAATTTAAAATTTACATCGGTAACATAACAGAAACTTCAGATCCAAAGCATCGAATTCATCAAAACTCAAAAACAAAATTGATAAACCAAAAAAAGAAGGATCACCAGAAGAGTGATGAAACAGCTCGATCTATTATTTGATCGTGCCAATCATTAATTCAGAAAAATAACCAAAAAATAATCGAAGAATGTGAAAACGACAATTGAATCACAGAGCTCGCAAATCTTCATTGAAAAACACATAATAGATAGAGATCTGATAAGAAAATTGGCGCTAACCTGGATCTCTCAATTACGCTATCACTGGAGAGAAATAATGAAGAAGAAAACAAAAATCTGCAATAAGAGCGAGTAGAGCAGCGAGATTTTATAGTGAAACGGCGGATCAGGGAGAGATATTGGAGAGAGAGAGGGAGGGAGTGTCAAATGTATGCAAAATGGAGATATAAGGCAAGGAGGAGAGAGCTGACAAAAAATATACCCTCGTTTTTTTAGGCGAAATTACACAAGTACCACTCAAACAAACGTATTTCGATCATGCAACTACTTTCCTACGTGGATTTTTTCAAATTTGACATTTAATAAATAATTTATAAAAAAAAAAAGGAAAACTGATTATTTTTTAGGGAGTCTCAGTTGGATTGTGCTTTTGTCTCGCTGCTGTTGTTTTCCTCTTGTCAGCACAAGTTTTTTCAAGGTGTATGTACACACGAGTTAGAGGTATAATACGTTTTTTTATAAAATCATGACGAATTTATTAAAATGTGATAATCTATATTATGTATATTCACTATTATACAATTAATGTGGGATCTCACTTGTATTTAATTATATTTATTTTTAATTAATAAAATATAGTAAATTAATTATTAATATTAAAAATTAAAAAAAAAAGGTATAGTGGTGTTTATGTGAAGGAAAATATGAAAAAGAGAAGCCACCTAACTCCAATAGCACCATCACTAAACAAAATTTAACAAAAACTTCCCAAGTGAGCTGATGCTGATCTTCTCCAAACGACAGGAGGCAATATCCACATAAAAAGTTAAAATGTAAGTGTGGTCCAAAACGACACAGTACCTAACCTATTGATTCAATTTCTGACACTGTAATTTTCTGGTAAATTACTGTGAGAATTTTACCGCGATGAGGCTGTCGGAGCAGTCTGGCAACTGGATCCGCTGAATGCAGATTAAAGAAATAAAAGAGTAGATGATGACGCGTTCACAGAGCAGAGAGATGAGCAATGGGTGAAGTCCAAGGTGGTTTTGTTTATTTATTTTTTACATGTTTTTATTTATTCTAAATATTATCAGTGAGGTGAAATTATAGTAATGAATTATGATATATAATTTTTTTTATTATTGACGACAAATTAAGATGAATTGCCATTAAAAAATGTAAATCTTCGTCTGTTTTATCAATGTGATTGAATTTTTTTTTTTAATTTTAATTTAATAATTCAAATTTTAAAAATTAATTTTAATAACCTTTAATTATTAGAATTAAAAGGTTACATTGTAATAAGAGTAGTAATGAGGGGTCATGGAAATAATTAGTTGGAAATTGGACCACAGAAAAACAGAAATTAAATAATTGTATTTAATACTTGCACATTCATTATTACTATTTCCTCTAATTCAGAAATATTTATTGCACTTTAATAATATTAAGATTTTACATTTATTTAAATTTCTAATTAGTCTATTGTATAATGAAGTAGGCAGGTGACTCAAATTGATTTGAGGGCCAGATCTCCCATTACTATAACCTGTCCCTCACCAAGGTGCATTTCTGCTATTGGACATGTTATTTTATTGAAGTCAGATTTTATTAAGTGAAATCCTGTCATCATAACATCTAGTGATATTGACTCCATATCCGAATGATTATAACCTAAGTTAAATCATCCATGATTAATTGAAAGATAAAGAGAGCCAAGGGATTGTTATGAATCCAAAGATTAGGAAAGCAAGAGGGGTTGTGATGTGGGATTCACATACAGAATCACAATTACATTTCAGAACAACATTTCTATAAAAATTAAAATATAGAATTTTACAACTTAGCAGGCCAGGAAACCCTGATGAGCTTTTTCCTGCTCCAATAGAAAACATTCATAACGAGGAATCGGAGTATCCTTTACTGATAATTTTGAGCCAAGTTTAAGTGTGTGCACACAACACTATATAAGAACTGATCATGTTTTATTTACTTCACGATGCAGAATTTGGGCATTGAGAACCTTTATGCATGCAACCTTCTGGGAGGGATAACAACAGTGGGTGGATCAGGTATCTTGTCATTTGGCCCAAGATCATCGATTGGTGGGCGCTGCTTATGGTGATCAGTGACCGACTGGTAAGCTATTGCTAATGCCAGAGCCTGCACAAGAGAAAAACAAGAAACAATCAGCTTGCTGACAAATACACCTTATGATAGTTTTTTATGCGAGTTTTCACAGTAAGACTTGAAAGACACAACATAATAAAGGAGTTTCTTACAATGTGATCATGGTTAGGACGAGCATAAATTCCAGTGTTCACAGTGGTTCTTCTTCGACTTCCCGTTGAAGGAGGATTAGATATATTTTTAAATCCAGTTGGAACAACAATTATAGGCAGACCTACAAGATTCCCCAAGCAAACTTTTTCCCAATCAGTTGTATTGCCAATGAACGCGTCAACTGTGAAACTTTTTTTTACTTCCTCAATCAATTTTCTTCGAGCCCTTTGTGCCTGTGCAAAAGATCTCAAGATGAATTCAGTAACTTATTATGAAATTCCAGGCTTGCTACTGTATTCTCCACATTCAGCAAGGTTTCCCACCGCATTGTTCTCTTCACAAATGAATCACAATGCATAATTTTCACTTTGAAATGATAAACACTTCAATAGATGTCTTGTAAAGGACTGATAAAGAAGGGACCATTTAACCTATGACATGATGGACTGACTGCCTTTTATTAAGAACATGATAAAGTGTCTTGTAGATTACTTTGTAGATTTCCACTTTATCATGGAAATTATCAAACTTTCAGGTTTAACAGCAAAAGAAGAAATAACAATAAGCTATTAAAAAAAATAAATGGAAGCAATAATGCTATTGGAAACCATATCAACATTAAGATTCCCAAGTCATAATTGATCAATTGGTAATAGACAACATACCTGCACATAATCAACTGCTGAAATTACACGTGACCGACGCAACTCAATGGGCCATTGATCCTGAGCTTCATAAACATCATCCTGGCCAGTGCGTTGCCACTCATCAAAGTGAGCCAACATTTCAACGTCCATCGTGAAATTTAATATTCCTTGTACAGAGTCAACAGTATAATTCAGTTTGAAAGGAACCATATTAACACCTTTTGCCTTCAGAACATGAACAACCTGACATTGCCATGCCAAGGAAGTACAGTCAAATTTAGCATTGTCTGACAAAAAATTCTCTAGAAGACAGCCAGCGTCATGAAGTGAATAAGATGACAGAGGCAGATATTGTTTGGTTGAACAACCTCCAACATTCAGTAATGCCTTGTATATCGTTAATGAATAACCTACTAACCTCCATTTCAGCATCATCCATATATCCAACTGTAAGCTGTGTAATGTCAATGGAAAATGGATCACCAAAAGGAATGTCTCTTGATGAGAGATCATCAGGATCCTTACCCCGAATAGCATCGAGAACAACTGAACAATCTGCAGCACTTCTGCAGAAAGGACCAATCTTATCCTGTTATATAAATGCAATTGAGATTTTACAGTCAGTTCACATCCATGAAAGAAGTACTTTGAAAAGAATCATTTAGGATATTACCAGGCTCTCTGCTATGCTCATCACACCGGTTCGACCAACAGTACCAAAAGTTGGACGCAGTGCTGTCACACCACAACGAGATGCAGGGTATGTAATTGAGCCAGCTGTTTCCGAACCAATTGCAAATGGAACCATACCTGTTCATAAATAACCAAAAGAGTTCATGAAAAAAATATTGTGATTCTAGTGAAATGACAAAATTTCAACATGCTATGTACTCAAGATAGTGCAAACTTGCATCATTAATCATTCATTGGAATATTGAAGAAGTATTCAAAATCTTTACAATACTTTACTCGATAACAAATTAAAGGGAATGTAGTATTGAACATCATAACTTATAAGACCATATGAATACCAGCTGAGGTGCTGGCAGCTGACCCTGCTGATGAACCAGTTGAAAATTCCTCGATGTTCCAAGGATTTCTTGTTCTTCCCCCAAACCAGATGTCATCATAAGCCAGTGACCCAGAAACCAGCTTTGCTACATGAACTGCTCCAGCAGACTTCAACCTGCACTTAACATAGTATAAACTCTTCTCTAAAAAAAATGTAAACTAATCTACATTCCGATTGCAATAAATTTGTTTTAAAATATCTGGAACCTCTTATACACCCAAGCTTCAATGTTAAGAACTTGATCTTTGAAACTTCTAGAACCCCATGTTGTTTTGTATCCAGGTACTGCTATAATATCCTTCAGGCCATAAGGAATCCCATGGAGAGGTCCTGTCGAGTAGAACAATTATTTAACTGTGGAGTCGAAGAAACAATTTCACAACAGTCACAAAGAAGCAAGTCCAAACTACACAGCATGAAGAAATAATCATCAACTAGACAAGCCAATATTTCCTGCCTGACTACCCTTACAGCAACCTAATTAAAGACCTAGGCATATCAACCTGTTAAAAGCAATATTTCGAAGTCCCAAAACCTCCCCACAACACCCCCCCAAAAAAAAAAACTAGGCCCACCAACATGGCAAAAATGGTACATTCGTTTTCATGGAAAAGTCATACTAAATATCAGAGTGAGATAAAAGTGAACGGGTACGATACCCAAGTACACTCCTTTAGCAATCAATTCATCAGCTTCCTTTGCTTGCTTATAAGCTATTTCATCAGTAAACGTTATCACAGCCTGAAGAACAGGATTATACCTGATGTTAAAGCAAAGGTATCATTATCATTAACAGAAGTTGAAAATCAGCAAGGGTAACCACCAGTACGATTTCTCGCTTACATACCTCTTTAATCTATCCAGAAAAATTTGCACGAGCTCATGAGATGTAATTTGTTTTGTCCTAATGAGTTCTCCTAATTCAATTATCTGCCAGAGACCAATTAAATTGACAAATGGAACCCCCCAAAAAAAGGAAAATTGACAACCTAATATTGAGTACCAACTGGCTCACACTCATGAAGACAATATCTTCTTCACTTTTTGGCCTCTGGATGCCAGAAATGGCAGGATACTGAAATCCTTTGCTTGCATTCTCCCCGTGTTTATGAGTCCATTCCGGATTAAAAACTAAACAAGATGGGTTATGCAGTCCTCCATTCTCAGATGCAACTAATCTGCGGTTAGATTTGATGATAGGCAAATTAAACTCCAGCGCACCCTTTTCAATCTCCATCACCTAAACAAGAAGTGTTGCAATAAACAACCACAACCTACATTAAAGAAAAAAAAAAAAAACTTGATAAGTTCTGATCAATTACCTTATTATCACTGAAGAAGTTGGCATCCAGCATCTTAAATGTGCACCTAAGTTCAGTAGCTTCAGTAACTTCCTCCAAACGTTTGCCGTTGCTCTTACAGTCCTGCTAATAACAGCAAAATCAAAACCCTCAAAACATATAGTGTACAATACAAGATGGCATTGTCCATTGCCCTACTCAAGATTGGTGGGTGTTAGCGTTACCTTACCTCCACAAAAAAATTACAGTATTGAACCACAACTCTCTCTCGAAAAGTTTTCCATAGTTTTTTTAAAAGGTCTCATCTGCTTTTTTTATGATTGTCAGGGAACTTTATAGATTTTTCAGTCTACTAAGAACGACTATAATCACAGAAAAAAAAAATCCTATTCACTCAGACATAAATGCTATATCTACATTTGTACATGTTGCCGAAGAAAGCCAGAGAGATACCATGGTCATGTTACTCCACCCTGGTAGCGTTGAAATGGGCGAATCAGGGGTGAGATCTTTCTGGCAGTGGACAAAAGGAGCGGAGCCGGCCACAGAAAGTGAAGACAGGAGTACAAAAACGATACTGAGCGAGAAACGTGGCAATCCAACTGGAGAAGGAGGACAGAAGTCGACCGCCATAGCTGCCACGTTTCAGTCCTCTATGGGTGCTTACTGTGGCTTCCCAGTTAAATGACCTAGACACCGAACCATCAAGCAGATGAATTTCCTATTTTATTTATTCATTTTTTTTTTTTGAAAGAGGAATTTCCTATTTTATTTATTGATGGCTGAGTATCACCGCCATGTCCACCAACCACCACCACTGGGGCCGGTCTTGGCCGTCCGTCCATGTTAAAAGTCCACCGCACAACCAAACTTATTACTTGTGGAGAATGACATTGCAATCCTTACTCCACCAAGCAGACCTTGGATTGAATGCCCATTGACTAATGAGATCTAAAATTTAAGAAAATTTCGTGTATTAAGTTAATCAAATCCATCTGAAACCGATCTATTACGATTGGATTTAATTTAATTTTTTTTAAGTTTAATTTAAAATTCAATTTATTTAATTTTAATGATTTAATTTGATTTAAAATTAAATTAATAATTGATTTTGCCATCAATTGAGGTTTTAATCAGAAACTATAACTATTAATTATATTAAGAGTATAAATAAATCACTTATAAATAAAATAAAAGTAAATTAATACATGCACTCAAGTAGAATTAAGATTAAGAATCGATTCAAAATAATTAATTGAATTAAATTAATCGATTTCAATTTGATTGATTCGATTATTATATAAAATTGATTTGATTCGATTATTATTTTTATATAAATTTTAATTTTTTATTTAATTTTTTTTATTAAAAAATTATAAACCGTTTTAAATTAATATTTTTAAATTCTTAATTTTGGAGAGTCCAGCTTATATTTTTATTACTCGACTGTAATCCAATCTCATTCATTTTAACATGCTACAGCTCTGTCCATGTATCAGTTTAATTTATATAATTCTTTTTATAATTATTATTGTGATTTTAAAATTTTAATTTTTAATTAATTAAATTAAATTTAAATTAATTTTTTATTTAATTTGATATAATTTTATCTAATATTTGAATTAGGCTCAACTTTTTAAATTAATAATTTTAATTTTTTTATTTTTTAAATTAGTTGGATTCGAAACTGAGAAAATTGCACACCCTGGGTAGAACAAAGGCATGAAGCAGCAGATAAGGGAAAAAAAAAAAAGCAATTTACAACTTTCAACGATCAAGTAATTAAAAGATATAAAGGATAAAATTGTAATTCTCTTTCCATCAAATCATTTGAAATTTCAACGATAAAAGAGCACTCAGCTTTATATTTTAAAGTCTTAATTAATTTATATAAAATTAAAATATATTTAATATTTATTAATTAATTGTATATACAATAAACTGGGCAACGTCTCCATTACGGTTTAATGCATCTGGCGTTGCGGAGAGTGATAATTGAAAGGAGCCAGCTTAGCTGTAGTTTATGTTAGCTGTATTTTGTTGACTTGAAAGCATTACAGCTCTTGTATATAAATCACAACACTGTATGTGCTATCAATTCAGCTCATAACATTTAGTTTTCATTTCTCTTTTTATCAAGCGGCAACTGGAGCATCCCGTGGATTTGAATCTGCTTTCTCTGCATCTTGTCACTTGATCTTCCCCCTTCAGTTGCTCCAACTTCTCACGGTGTGAAGAACGAAGATATAAAACCATACAGGTGAATAATAATGTATGCTTGATTCTCCCTTCCGCTAAACTACTGTCT
>CAOGCB010058079.1:0-10484 GCA_948266635.1 Cnidoscolus chayamansa
TTGATTATGTCGACGGACAGCCAAAGTGTCCTCCCTGTTACCGCAAACCATCCCTAATCCTTTTGGGGGTGGCCCATGGGTATGAGTACCATTGGATCCACGCGAAACTCTTTGTTTCACATGTGGCTAGGTATATAGATACTCAAGGTTCAAGGGTCCCTTATGAGCCTATACTCTAATTTTTGAGTCATAGCCTATAGAACCTTCTCTCTTAGGTTGTATGCACCCAATGAACAACATCATACCATTGAAAATTGTTTATGTTGTGATGAGATGCATTCATCCATACACTACATACCACATAAAAGGGGATAATCATGGGTTTGAAAAAACAAAGAGAGTGTTTAGTCAAGGTTATGCACAATTAGACCCGAAGTCTACATACCCTGATACACAATGCTACCCATTATACCCTAATCCAATTACCCTTGTACTCACAGGTACCCACTGTCCGAGTACCAACATCAGTGCCGGTCACACCTACAGTACCATCCCCAACATCACCAGCTTCGCCAGCCTCACCAGATAACAACCTTCACCTACAAGCCCAAATACCCCAACTGCATCAATGGCATCAATCTTCGACATCCAAAATCTCATTGAACAAATGGAAGCAAGGATGGAAGCTAGGATGGAAGCCAGAATGGAAGCCAAGGTGAATGAGGCATTGGTTGCCCAGAGAACTGCTTTCATGGCTGACTTAGAAAATGGAATACCTACTGTTGGGAGGGATCCTACCACTAATCAAGGACCCCCTGCTGCACCAACATCATCAAATCCTGTCCCTAACTTGGATGACATGCCCTCTAGAACTGCTACTAAGCTGGAAGCTCAGAAAGTGAGAGAAAAATTAGAATTGCTAGAGAGGTCAATCACTGCCCTCAAGACACACAAAGAGATAGTGGACATGGACTCTTTGTCTTTATTCCCCGAAGGTAAATTACCCACCAAATTCAAGATGCCCAATATGGATAAGTTTGATGGAACCACTTATCCTAAAACACACTTGAAGATGTATATGGGTGCTCTTAACCCTTTTGGACTGAACAGTGAGCTCCTTACCCAATTGTTCCAACAATCCCTCACCGGTGCTGCTCTAAGATGGTTTGTCAGCCTGGACCGGTCAAAACTGAAAACCTGGGAGGACATATGCAATGTGTTTAATACGCAATACCACTACAATAGAGAGGTGGATGTTACTCAGAGAGAACTTGAGACCACCAAACAAAGAAGCAATGAACCCTTTCTCTCATTCCTTACGAGGTGGTGGACCAAGGCCACCCAAATGATAAACCGGCCATCAGAACAAGAGCAAGTAGACATAATTATCCAAAACCTGCTGCTTGTCTACCAGCAAAAACTACAAACTCAGTACCTACAGACGTTCCAGTCGCTCATTACTACTGCCACTAAAGTAGAGGATTTAATCCAAATGGGCCAACTGAAAGAAGATCTCATGTAGCCCAGTCTCTTTGACAAGGTTGCAGTTATTACCGACAATGACAAAAGTCAAGACCTGCTGAGCCTGATCAATCTGAATGAAGGTTCCTTCACCAACTGATACATCAAGGAGGAATGTACTGCTGAACACAAGCCCCTTCCCGAATCAAACTTTGAGTCTGAGTCTGACATCAAGTCCTGTACAGAGTCTGAAACCAATTCCTGTATTGAGTCTGAGTCTGACATCAAGTCTAGTATTGAGTCCAAGTCTGACCACGAGTCTGAAACCCAGTCAGAATCCAATTTTGAGTCTTTCGTGTCGGGTTTAGAAAATCTAAATTTTCGATTCAATATGATCTTTGAGGACGATTTTGTCCCTTTCAATAAAAATTCACAAATTATTGATTACTCTGAGTATCAATCTTTCCAAAGAATCTCTTAGCAAAAAAAAAAAAGAGATAAAAAAATGAAAAAATATAATTGGCAAAGAAGAAAATGAACATACATACATTGCATATGAATGTGCAAACAAGGAACATGTCAGTGAATGCTTGAAGAAATTCGCCGACTGGAAAGCTAGTGACATCACGGGAATAGACCCATCAATAGCGGTGCACAAGATTCCAGTGTACCCCGAGGCTAAGCTAGAAAAAAATCTAAGGAGGCTGAAAGCAGAATGATCCTTGAAAATCAAAGAAGAACAACAACTAGAGAACAAAGTTCATAGACCCCATTGCCTACCCAACATGGTTAGCAAACATTGTGCCAGTGCTGAAGAAAGATGACAAAGGCATAATGTTTATGGATTATCAAGATTTGAATAAAGCAAGTCCGAATGACGATTTCCCCCTGCCGCATATTGACTTGTGGGTAGACCGAATGGCTGAACACGAGATGGTCTCCTTGACTGATCTTGCTGTCGGATACAATCGAATAATGATGCATCTATCAGACAAAGAGAAAACAACATTCACCACGGAGTGGAGAATCTACTGCTACAGGATTATGCCTTTCGTGCTCAAAAATGCTGGGCCAACCTATACAGGAATTACAATTTGGGGGCATAGACGTGGTCAAAAAAATCCACCCAAAGGCTCCTAATAGTCATCAATTCATCTTGGTTGCTGTGAATTATTTTACTAAGTGTATTGAGGCAGCTTCCTATTCGGTTCTAAATGTCAAACATTTCATTCGTACCAACATCCTTTGTCGGTATGAAACACCATTCGAGATCAACACTGATAACGAGTCTCATTCTCAAAGGAAATTTTATGATTTGCTTCAGCATCACAGGTCCTTACCTTACATGCCACAAACAAATGAGGCTGTAAAGGCTATAAACGTCAGTCTGCAGAAAACAACTCAAAAGCATAAAGCTTGACACGAACAACTACCGAATGCCTTGTGGGACATAGGACTTTGATTGGAACACCTACCGGGGGCAACTCTGTTTTCCTTTCGTATATGGTATGGAAATAATACTGCCTGTTGAACTGGAAGTTCGATTGACAAAAAATCATTCAGAAAAGTCAAATCAGCGAAGCAGATTAGTCTAAAGAATTACCATATTCAACTCTGGGGCATTGATTAGATTACAAGCAATCAATCAAACTCAAGTTTACCAGAGAAGAATGGCTAGACACTTCAACAAAAGGTCAAAGACCGCAAGTTAGAAGAAGGTTGTTTGGTTCTGTAAGAAATTAGACAGCTAGTCATAAATCTTCATGGAAGTTCTGCCCTCATTGAGTTGGACCCTACATTCTAAAGAAGATACTTATGGCGAAGCCGTCACTTTAATAGATACGGATGGTTGAACCCATGCAATTTGGATCAGCTTGAAAAGCACTACACATGAAATTACTCATTGTGATTTCTATGTAAGGAAGAACTACGAAGACTTGATTCTTCCATGAAATGTGAAGGAAGATACGTAGGAAGCCGAAGAGGGGCCCAGTCTAAATAAATAAATAAAAACATTCATTATCTTCTTTGCCAATAAAAAAGGAAAGAAGCAAAAATAAATAATAAAAAAAACCCGCTAAGCTAAAAACCTGCAAGGGCGGCTTAGGCAAAAATCGGGGCCCGCTAAGCTGAAAACTCGAAAAAGGGCGGCTTAGGCAAAAATGGGTAGTTCGCTAGGCTGAAAACCCGAAAGGGCAGTCTAGGCAAAAGTTAGGGCAAAAAGCTTGCTAAGTCAAAAACCTAAAAGGGCGGCTTAGGCAAAAATTAGAGCAAAAGAAAAAAAAAAGAAAAAGTAAGAGATGCTTGGAAAGATATAAAAATCATCATTCATGTGTCTATGGTTCGAAGAAAAAAATCATCAATCCAATCACCCAAAAGAGTCAAAATTCCATCAAGTACAAAGTCTGAAAAAAAAAATCCCTAAGATTCTAGTCTAAAACTAAGTCTCTCTGTGTCTACATGAAGCAATATTATTTGTGTCCTCTCTAGGTCCCGAAGTCTCACCTGTCTCCCTAAGAGTAAAACAATATGCTCGCCTGTATTAGTCCATCCCTCCAACTCACTCAGCAGTGCGTTCCTCCTAATCTTTTCTAGGGTGAGGAGACAAAAAAAAAAGAAAAAAAAATGAAAAAAATGAAAAAATGAAAAAAAGAAAAAAGAAAAAAAGAGAAAAAAAGGAAAAAAAGAAAGAAAAAAGAAGGAAAAAAAGAAGAAAAAAACAACGAAGGAAAAATTGTCCAATCCTCATGGCCTAAAGCCGCTTGATCCAGACTCCGAACGGTCTCGGTAAGAACAATACTGCCAATGCAGCTCATCTTTTTCCATTTGCCTAATCATCGGGCAGAATTGCAAATCCCCAAAGCCTTGGTCCTTATTGAATAAACTAGCAAGTAAATAGAAAGCAAAGGCTCGCATCCTCAGCCTCATCCGATCTGGATCATCTGATTGAGCTTTCGAGAACTCATCAATTAATGGCAGCAGAATTGCCTTCTGATCGTCAACAATCATTGCCCTATCTTGTGGCCGGCTAAACTGAAACGCACCTTCAAATGACCAAACATACCCAATTTTTACCTCATGCCTAACCAAAGGGGCATTAGGGGCGCCCTATAATTGTGCAGAACCTCCTCAAAGAGGGGGCACATTTCCCCCATCATGACTCCAAAAAACATGAGCCTCCGGGTCCCAAAGTCTAATGTAAGCCTATGAAAAGTCTCAATTAATAACCACTCCCCTAAGGGTAGCAATTGAAGACACCATACCTTCCCATAATTGATCTTCTCTACTTTGAAAAGATTTTTGGTCCAACTGTGCATACTGTCACTGAAAAAAATCAATTTGGCCCGAAGGGCCCAAAAAAAATTAATTTGGCTCCAAGGGCCCGAAAAAAATCAATTAGTCCTCAGAGGCCCGAAAAATGAATTTGGCCCCAAAGGCCCAAAAAATCAATTTGGCCCCAACGGCCCGAAAAAAATCATTTTAGCCTCAAAGGCCCAGAAAAAATCAATTTTGGCCCCAAGGGCCCGAAAAAATCATTTTTGGCCTTAAAGGCCCGAAAAAATCAATTTTTGTCCCAAGGGCCCGAAAAATCAATTAGGCCTCAAAGGCCAGAAAAATCAATTTGGCCCAAAGGGCCCGAAAAAAATTTTCGGCCCCAAAGGCCCCAAAAATCAATTTGGCCCCAAGGGCCCAAAAAATCAATTTGGCCTCAAAGGCCCAAAATAAATCAGTTTGGCCACAAAAGCCTAGAAATTCCCAATTTTGGTACTAAGTCCCAGAAGAAGCCGACCTTCAGATATGAAAAAGCAGGAAAAATCTTCATGAAAAACCATCCATACATGCATTGCACTGTTTTACTGGTTAAATGTAAAAGCAGTTCGAAAAATGATCAAAACGCGGGTACAAACCCCGAACTCAAAATCCGCGATTCAGACAACCACTGGCTCCCATAAATCTTTTTTATGGTTGCCAATGGGGGGCAACTATGAATACTCGAATTTTGAGGTTCGGAAAGCTGTTTTCTCGGATTGCAAACAGTCCGACCAGAGCGGAGGCCTTTCGAAAAAGTTTCCGGAAGTATGCCAATATGGTACTCAAAACTTCCGGGACGTCGCGAGGAACCCAAGGGTACTCTCGGAATAATTTTTGGAGGTACGGAACTCCCGAAAAAGTCTCCGGAGCGAAAAAAAATCAAAAAATGAACGGTTCAACCGCCCTAGACGGCGGTAACTTACCCCCCGAGGCGGTAACCTACCGCTCTCTACTTACCACCCAACGGTGGTAACCTACCACCCGAGGTTGTAACTGCCGCCCTCTACTTACTGCCCGAGGGCGGTAACCTATCGCCCTCCGATCGATTTTGCCTTTAAATTGAGCCCTGAACCTTCATTTTTATTGACTCAGTCTGTGTTGATGGATGATCACTCTCCCTCCTCGCTCCTTGCGATTATTTTATTGCTTTTCTGCATTCTTTAGTCTTTTTAGCATTATTTTAGTTGTGTTGTGATCACTAAGTAATCTTAAATTATTGGAGATCTGACAAACTGAAGCTTCAAAGTGGAAGACGTCTGAATCAGGTACACTTCCTCTAAAACTCTACTTCTTTTAATTTAAAGTATCATATGCATAATTCTCTTCTACTCCAACTCTAAACCCAATCATTTTGCATCCATCTCATTAAAGCTTTAATTAAACAGATCTAAAGCTATGATGCCCGATTAATCAATAATCGAGATATTCAAACTCGATCCGAACTTATGGGCCAAAAATGCCTAGTTAATCCATAACTTTGACATATTACCCATAGTTCGAATAAATAGGCTAAAAATGGTTCAATTAACCAGTAATTGTGGCCAAAAGCCTAAATTTCATCACTTTTGGCATAATTGCCTAAATTATAGTTCAAATTTAGAATCTAGCCTAAAAGGCCCAATGAGATCAAATCTGGCCCTAAAAGACCTAATGAGATCAGATCTGGCCCTAAAGGCCCAAAAAACCAATTTGGCCATAAAGGCCCAAAAAAAAAATTTTGCCAACAAAAGCCCAAAAAAACCAATTTGGCCCTAAAGGCCCAAAATCACAATTAGGCCCTAAAGGCCCAAAATTCACAATTAGGCCCTAAAGTGCCGAAAAACCCAAGTTGGCCCTAAAGGCCCAAAATTCACAATCAGTCCCTAAAAGCCCAAAATTCACAATCAGGCCCTAAGGGCCCAAAATTCCAAATTGGCCCTAAAGGCTCAAAATCACAATTTGGCCCTAAAGGCCCACAAATCACACTTAGGCACTAAGTGCCCAAAAAACACAATTTGGGCACTAAGTGCCCAAAAAACCAAATTTGGTACTAAGTACCCAAAAATCAAAGCCCTTTTAAAAAGGTAATTCTGAACTATGTCGACTTTGATCCCTTATTCAAATAAAGGGTACGTAGGCATGTTTGGGATTAAATCTCAAATAGCAACTCCAAAATCATTCAAAATTTTCCAAAATCGTCAAACACTTTTACCCTGCATTTTCAGCTACATTTAAAATGGTTAGTTAATATGCATGACATGGTCTCGGGATCCACCTCGGGTTCGTATACTAAGCTTTAATCCATTGGGCTAATTAATCTAAAAATTTGGCTAATTAATTAAAAAGGAGTCACATAGGGTTTTTCCTAGTTTACCCTAAAAAATTAAACAAGGTGGCGACTCACACACATATCCACGTGCATTCATCCCTATTACATTGCACTTGCATTCACTGCAAAATGCATTCTTCGGGGAAGGGTTCACAGCTCCCATTTCCATCCCATTTTATGTGCTAACCCCACATTGATATAGGAATCAGATGAACTAGGATCATATAAAATAAATGACATATGCTCAGATAATAGGACTTTACATATAACAACATCTGTAGCTTGCAAGTCTTTGGCTTGCCTCATGGTGTACACTCTTGCTGGAACTTCCCTAGTAGGGTTCTGATTCACTGAAATCTGACTTCTCTCTCTTCTGACTTGCTCAAATCTATCCCTACCTCGGCCCCTGTTATCAGAATAAGTAGTTGCTTTACTTATCTGAGGTCTGTACCCCCTGTTATCAACAACTGTATACACTGATACCACCCCTTGAGTAGGGCAATTTCTGGAAATGTGGCCTACACCTCCACATTTATAGCAAGTAATTCCTGTCATTTGACTACAGGATCCCACATGGAATCTACCACAGGTTAGACAATTTCTTCTGCTTTGGTCACTACTTACCTGTGGTCTAGGTACCACTGGTCTAAAACTGCCCGGTCTTGGCACAAAAGCTCTTCCATATCTGCCCCTTGGCTGAAATCGAGAGGAAGATCCCTCTCCTTTGGCCCATTTTCGAGCTTGCTTAGCTCAGCTCTCCTCTTCTTCATTCAATGTTCGCTCCAAATTGAGCACATTTGCCATCATCAAGGAAAAATCTTCATAATTAAATCCTTGTATCAACATACGAGTCTAGGGCTTCAACCCCTACTCAAACCTCTTGCATCGATCCTACCAATCATTATTAGGTTACCATCATAATAGGCTAACCTAGTAAATTCTCGATCATATTCAGCTACAGTTTTATTCCCCTACTTTAGACTTAAAAATTCATGTAGCTTCTGATCTGTGTATGCGAAAGGAATATACTTCTGACGAAAGTCTCTCTAGAAATCCTCCCATGTCAGAACTGGTGGCTGTACAAGACCATGGGGTATAGTCTTCCACCATTCATAGGCATCGTCTTGCAATAAATAGATCACATATTCCACCTCCATGGCATCTGTACTTTCTAACTTCCTCAACACCCTTGTGGTACTTTCCAACCACATTTCAGCAACATAGGGATCTGTAGTCTCTGTAAAATCGACTGCCCCATAAGCTCTCAGCTTATCAAATTCCTTCCGGGGCTGTTCTCTATTAGCTGCAAATGGAGCTTGTGGGAAATTTTGTCCCTGTAGCAGCATCAATAAATTAGCTACCTGTGTAGCTGTAGGATTTACAGATGAGGCTACTGGTGCCTCAGCCATAGGAGTACCCCCCCCCCCCACTTGAACTCTCTATATGGGGTCAACTCCCCCTTCAACTTGTTCCCCAAACTCTGACATTCCCTCTACCTAAGGGTTATTATTGACATCACCTTCCTCTATGACAATGATTACTCTATCAGTCATTAGAAAGATTGGCTCAATTGTATATAAACGAGATAGTTCGGTTACATGGAGTTCCTTGTTCCATAATCTCAGATAGAGATCCAAGGTTCACTTATAGATTTTGGAAGAAGCTTCATGAAGCATTGGGAACCAAATTGAATTATAGTACAACTTTTCATCCTCAAACCGATGGGCAATCAGAGAGAGTGATAGAAGTATTAGAAGATATGTTACGGGGCTGTATCATTGATTTTGAAGGCAGTTGGGAGAAATACCTTCCATTGATAGAGTTTGCATAAAACAATAGTTATCAATCTAGTATTGGAATGGCTTCGTATGAAGCCTTACATGGAAGAAAATGTAGAACACCTCTCATATGGGCAGAAATGGGTGAAAGAAAGATAGTAGGTGCAGACTTGGTAAGGAATGCTAAAGAGAAAGTGAAAGTTGTTAGAAAAAGATTGAAAGCAGCCTCAGATAGACAAAAATCATATGCTGACCTCAAAAGGAGGGATATTGAGTACTCAGTTGGAGATAAAGTGTTTTTTAAAGTATCTCCATGGAAGAAGATATTGAGATTTGGCAAAAAGGGTAAACGGAGTCCTAGATTCATTGGTCCATACGAAGTCATTGAATGTGTTGGTCCATTGACTTATAGACTAGCTTTACCCCAGAGCTAGATCGTATTCACAATGTGTTTCATGTATCTATGCTCAGGAAATACAGATCAGATCCTTCGCATGTGATTGTAGCTAAACCAATTGAGATCTAGCCAGATTTGAGTTATGGTGAAGAACCAATTAGAATACTAGCAATGGAAACTAAGTAGTTAAGGAATAAGCAGAACCCATTGGTTAAAGTTCTATGGAACCATCATACAGGACAAGAAGTCACATGGGAAAGAGAAACAGAAATGAGAGAGTTGTACCCACAATTATTTGAAAGTTAGTATATTTTAAATTTTGGGACGAAATTTTCTAAGGTGGGGAGAGTTGTCACGTATGCTTATTAGGGCCTAGAAGATTATGTGTAAAAAATGAAAATAAAAGTATAAATAAAGAATTTGAAAATTAAAAAAAAAGAGAAAAAAAAAAGAATTAGAGAAAAAGAAAAACAAAAGAATTAAAGAATAAAAAAAAAGAAAAAGAATAAAATAAATAAAATAATAAAGATAAATAAAAAAAGGCAAGCAATGAAGGCACCACCTGCCATTAATATATATATAAAAGAAAAGAAAGAGATAGAATAGAAGAGAGGGACAGAGCGTTGGGAGGAAAAAAAGAGAAGAGGAAAAGAAAGAAGAAGAAAGAGAAAGAGAAAGAAGAAAGAGAAAGAAGAAGAAGAAGAAGAAGAAAGAGAAAGAATAAGAAGAAAAGAGAAAGAATAAGAAGAAAAAAGAAAAAGAAGAAGAAAAAGGAAGGAAAATTTCCAACATGTCGGTATTATTATTTTAATTAATTAAATTTGATATAGGACTTGTTTTAGCGACAAGAAATTTAGTCTTAAATTTATTATGATTGAGGTTGAAAATTTTGGAGATTTATGGTTTATTATAGAAAAAAAAATTAGATTGTATTCGTATTTTGGAGGACCAAATGATGTCTAAAAATAATGAATTAATTTAGATAAGGTAAGAAAACGTTAAAGAGTAGGTTAGGTAAATAAAAGAGTAAGAAAAATTTATTTAGCATAAAAAAAGAGAGTATCAAAATGTTGATCTAATCGAGTAAAAAAACTCGATATTTTATGAAGTGTTGTATATATACTAAGATTATGTTATGTTATTGCTTCATTTTAATCATGATCATATGCTTATTATTTTTAAAGGTTTATGATTGAGACACTTGCATAAATGACCTATAATTGATGTAGAATGGCTATGACCAATATGGTGGTCATCAAAAAGTTGTACTAGCAAATTTTGGTATGAA
>CAOGCB010058157.1:0-11376 GCA_948266635.1 Cnidoscolus chayamansa
GATGCAATGAAATTGAAATTTCATCAACTCAAGATTTAGAGAATGTATATCATCCTGACAAGCTTTAATAATGAGTTCAATTGATTCAAAAGGAGACTACATGAACTCTAGATAAAGGCAGGACAAAGAAAAATGGAAAGAAAATTGATGAGTGAGGGATCTTGGCCACTTCTAACCCATCTAATTGAAAACACAGAATGATGACAACTACGATAATGTTTATGCCTCAGGCTCTACAAAAATAGAAAACTTTATGCTTGTTGCTACCCATTGATACCATGAAAGCTGAAACACAATTAGAAAATAGCCTGATTCACCCTTGTAATCATCCATGGCTGCAAACAGATGCACATAAACAGCTCTTTGAAAACAGATGATCTGGTTGTTCATTGCCGAGACATGAGAGCCGGAAGGGTTAACAACATCAGCCCTTTATATAGCAATGGGCATGCTTGTTAGGAAAAGATCTTCATGATAGCTGGATGCAGGAGAGCTTTTGGAGGAATCATCACAAGTTTTCTCTGTTTCATCCTCGGCAAAAATTTCTTCAGAACGGCAATCAAAACTGCAAAATGCTTTCTCACCTCTACAAAACATCAAAAGCCACAGTATGTTGGTTAACAAGCTAATTTCAATGGTCAGAATCAGAAGTAAGGCACTTCATACAAAGATCTTTTAGGGTATACCTATCGATATAAACGTCGTCTCCCTTCTCCAACACTTTTTTGCAAGAAAAACAGAAACTCAAAAACTCATCTGACGGACAAGGAGTTGGACCTTCCAGGCAGTTAGCCTCTTGAGGCAATTCAGACCCCAGATTCTGTGTCTTGTCAAAATTGGACAACTCATTTGTGTGACACTCCAAAATACAGTCACCAAAAATATGAGTTGTTTTAGGGTTTGGACCATAAGAAATTATACAGGTATAATCCTCAGAAAGCTCAATTTCACGTGCAGAGATAGAACCCACATAACCATGGGTAGAGCCAATGGGTACGGGAAGCGAACTTGATTTAGTTTCCAAGGAATTAGCTGTTGGTGTATCTCCACCAATAAACAATGGTAAACTCGTAATAGTAGTAGCTCTATTCTCTGAACAAAACTTTTTAGAGTTCAAAGGAGATTTGGGGGATGAACTAGTTGAAGAAATTTCAAAGGATTTAGGTCCCAACTGGACTCTATCATTCCCAAAGACAGCATTAGACTCAGATTTAACAAATTTCGAGTTAGGAGTTTTGGTTTGAGATGGCAGCAAAAGCATGTAGTCTCTTGGCAAAGATTTGGATCTCACAGAATAACCAGTCTTCACCTGTGATCCAAATATTATGTTCTTCCTCTTCGGTGAACTAAGAACTTCACCAGTTGGTTTGGTTTCATCAACAAGTAAATTTATGATGCTGAGACCGACTTTAGTGCAATCCCATTTCTTCTGATGACCATTTAGGGTTGGTGATCTTGGGGATTTGTGGCTAAATGGGTTGCTTAGATTGGAGAAGAAACTAAAATCGAGAGGAGATGTAGGGCTCCTAATTGAATCAGAATCTGATGAAGCTCTAGAACTGAAACCAACAAAGAAACCAGGAAAATCAAAAAAGGAACTGCTTATATGTCTCAGGCCTGAAGCATCAGATTGACCATGGGACTCTGAAGCAGAATCAGCCATTAGTTTGAATATGCATGCACCTTCCTAGTTCACAGTTCCTAACATGATCTACTTCTCCTTTTAAACATTCAAGAGCTTGTCAATGCTTGAATCAAATTACTGGAAATTTCCTGCTGTAAAAGTTGAAGTTAATAAATCAAAGTAAAAAAGCATCAAAATCAATAGAAATAGTGCCAAATGCCAAATCTGTCAAGAATTAGCATCAGATGAATCATTTAAAAGAGAAGTGTAATAATGGACAAGATATCACATAACCGAAATCATTTTGAAACATTTATGAGCTTTGAATGACATCTGAGAACCACATTTAAAACAGGTCATTAACAATTGAATCCATCTTATAGACCCATAAAACTCTGGACATAAATCCTTACATAAAAAGATAGAAGAACTTAAATACCCAGAAACATGTTCATAAATTCAGGACCATGAATACAAGGACTGCAGACCATTAAAATATGTCTACATAAAAGAAGGCATGAGTATACTTTAATCACAAATCAATAATAGAACTATTAAAATCGGTAGCAGAAATCAGCAAACCTGTAAGTCATCAGCATACACCAGTAGAACACGCAAGGCAAAAGGCTTGAGAAACATTAGTTTATAGTACTTTCACACACTAAGAAGGACTAAAGCAAGCATGTGCTTAGAAATAACTAAATCTAGGCCTATCAAGACAGAGAACAGTCCAGAAACAAGAAGATCAAGAATCCCCCAAGTCCCCAACTCTCACTCCCTATTCCCAGCGAGAGAAAGACGTATAAAACAACAAAAGAACTTCTTTACATTTCCACTTAAAGAGCCTCTATCAGAGACCCTTTCTATAATATGTATTACAGAATGACTAACATGACCATATGCACCATCAATGGTTTAAAACACAAAGATTTAGATTTTCACAAGAAACAAATAAAAATCAAGCATGCAAATAAAGTTAAAAGGATAGAAAAAAATTGGAAGACCCTAAGAGGAAAATCAATTACTTTACCCCTCAGATTCCCCTGAGTATGCTTAAGATTATCATCAGATCAATGTTTAGGACACAGAGATCCACAGCGTGCATCAAAAAGAACCTAAAAACACCAACAACCAAGTAAAATAATCTGACAAAAAAAGAAGAAGGAGAAGAAGAAGAAGAAAGAACTGGCATCAGATATAGGGCAAAGATTGAAACTTTAAAAATACCCAAGAACTGATGCATCAAATGGATAATCGATCTAAACTATAAAATCAAGCCAAATTGGAAAAACATGAAAAACCCACCTGGGTTTCCCTTTCTTGAAACTTCAAAGAAGAGCCGGACTCAAATTCAAAGGGACATGCATTGATATGGACAAAGCACAGGCACAACTCTCGCTATATATTTCTCCTTTTATCTTTACTTTTTATTTTAATTTCATTTTGCATCAAAATCAGAGAAGAAGTGAAGCACTGAGACCTCTGAAACTCTGATATATACACACACACATCCACTCTCTCTCCCTCTCTCATATGATTAAGAAGAAATACGTATGCGAGACGGTATTGTATTAAACTACGTATATTCCTTTTTTTAAGCAAAAGACAACTCAACTTTTCTTAAATGTATAAAATTCACACCCAAAGAAGTTGTACACTCCATATCTGTGCGAAATCTGGCTACAGAAGAATCTGATCCCTGAAAATACCATGTTTTAGAACCACTTTTTTTTTTTAATTTTCTTTTTCAATTTTTTCTTTTGGAGATAACAAGCAAATGTCTTCCACTTGTTTCCATGGAAAATTTTATTATTTTTTTATTTTATACAAAAAGAAGTGTAATCATTTTAAATTAAATATTTATATTTAAATGAGAAAAATTATATAAGTAAAATTAATATATTATTATTTAATAAAAATAAAATTGATATGATTTTACTTAATATAATAAAAAAAAGGCTCTCTTCATTTTCTTTGTAAAATATTAATAAAATCGATAGTGAAATGGATAACTCCACATTTATCACGAGATGATGCTTCGAGTAAGTTAAATGGGGAAGAAGATGTGGTGAAAAAAATATGAAATGCACGAGGCTTCGAATGGGGTCCACATAAATATACCGTGCTTAGAAAACTTACATTTACCTTAGGACGAGTCAGCACAAAAAGACAAAATAGGACTTGTTGTCTTTCAGGGCCCCATCCCACGTGCCTGTGTCCATCGATTTTTTCTGTTGTGTCCGTGCAATCGGTCCAATCTCAAAAAATTAAAATCATTAATTTAAAAAATCAAATAATTAAAATATTAAATTAAATTAAATTTTAATATTTGTAATATATAGTTCACAAATTCATATATATATATAAATATTATTTTAAAAAATACAAATTTAAAAATTATTTTAGAAGTTGACTGAGGGTAATATTATACGAAAATATATGATTATAAATTATATATATTTTTATATTATAAATATTAAAAATTATATATTTTGTATTATAAATTAAAATTTATATATCTTAACATTAGAAAATATATAAATTAATAGTATAAATTAATATATGATGAATGAAATTTATCTACTAATTAATGGGTTATTATGTTTATTTAATTTAAATGTAAAAAATAAATGGAAATCTTATATTTAATTTTTTTTTATGTATAACAATCTTTATTTATTTAGATTACAACTAAACTGAACATAAAAATAAAAATAAATTATTTATAAAAAAAATATATTTTACATATAAATCTTTATTTATTTCGTACATATTTTGTTAAGCCAGTAAGCTCATGATTTGGTGGGTCCCAGAGTGGACCTCACAACCGGCATTGTGACAAATTGATGGTATTGGTTGATTCACGCTAAGCTCCATTTACGTACAGTTTAATGTTGTCGTTTTGTGCGAGTCAGCTTTTATAAAAATCACATATGGATCAAACGTACAATCGCAAACGTCGGTTTCTATTGTTTAATCCAACGCACTATATCAGAAGATTCGCTGTAGAGAATTCTGATCATCACACGTGTTGGGCATGTGATGGGAGAGAGAGTTGATTGATTAAGGATTTTGGAATGACGTAACGTGTGTGTTGTGGCTCAAAATTTCATTACGATTATGGAGAATTTCACACGTGGTTTAAAAGTTTTATAGATTTTACTATTAATAATGCCATTTTTAAAAATCAAAATATCTTAAATATATAAATTAAATAAAAATTATTATTTGACCTTTATATCACATCAATTATTTTAAATCAGATAAAAAAATTCAAAATTCAAAATTCAATATTTAATAAACATTAGATTTAAACTTTTTTACTTTGAAATCAAACTAAAAATAAACAAATAAAAAATTTATATTTAAAAAAAAAAGTAACTCAAGAGGACTTAACGGAGTTAAATCAAGTTTTGGAATCAAACCAACCACATACATTTATTAGTAATCTTATTTTTGGGCTCTCGGATCCTTCAAGATTTTAAAGGATATAGCACTCTAAAATACATTCAACTAAGTTGGTGCTTCATGCTGCTTCTGAGTTTGCAAAGAAAGACAGATAGGCTATTTCACAATCTCAAAGTTATGTCATCAGATAAGTGAAGATTCAATTATGCTACGGATCAAATGACCTACTTTGCCAGAACGTCAATGAAATTGCTTATGACCACAAAAGCATATGCAAGAACACACTTGTAAGTATCATCAGATTTCCAAGCCCCTAACCTTACTTTTTAATCTCTTGGATCAAATCCAAAGATTAGATAGGTCTTCACAGTGGGATAAGCCATTATTTTTATCTTATCCAACAACCTTGTTGCAGAATCATCTCAACCTAATTTCTTAAGTGCGCCATATCTTATAGTGTCTGGCTGTCCTCATTTCACATCTCATTATAAAGCTCATGGACCTTCTTATCATCACCATGCATCAATGTCAACTGGCTGTTCACATGTTTTAATAAGTTAAATGGTTGACAATTTAATCCACCACATTTTATTTTCTGTAAAAATATAGAGATAAAATAAAACTCTTTATTTGAACATTAAATTACATCTTACTAACCATACTACCTTTTGGAAAAATCCTAAACGTGTAACATGTGAACAACTTTAACCAATTCCAAAGAGCGTAAATGAACATACCTACCCATTTAAACAGATAGCGAGTAGATTTTTTTTTTTTTTTTTTGGTAGTACTTGTGAAGAATAGCATTACTTAAGGGTCATTTCAATGGATAACGGCATTTAGGCCAATGAAAACACTAGCTAACCCACTTACTAAACCCAACCCCGGCCACCATTGAGTATGCTATTCAAGTGGCAATGATTACATTTGTTGAGTCGCTGTCGAGGGAGGGCAAACAAATTTAAGAAGAGCAAAACTAAAAGCGAAAATTAAAATGGGAGAACTTTTTTCAGCAAAAGAAAACAAAGAAATTCAATTTATAATCAAAACAGCAAAATGAAGGCCCAAAATTACGAGGCATATCCTAAGATTAAAAAAAAACCATAAAAAAATAAAACACTTGAATCCTTGAAAATGTGAACACCGTTCCTCCGCTAGGACTGTGGGATACTAAGTCTTTTACTTCTCTTAAAGATCCTTCTTTTAAAAAAATGGATTCTAGAGACTCGGCTGATAAATATAATAAACTTTGGCAAACCACTCGACTGAAAAGGCTTTACAGATGAAACGGAAGCCGTCTAACATCCCACATGCCTCCATGGCAGCTTCACCAAAGAGTTCGTCTCCAGCTCAATAGTTTTCTTATACAATAAGAACCAAATTTCTTTTCAACTATGCGGGCCTGTTATGCTGAATTATGCAGTAGTATCCGATTTCTCAGTCTCCATTGGTTCTCCAGATGCTGGTGGAACCTCACCACTGCCAGCTCCTGTGTTCTCATTGGTACCAGCGTTGGCATCTCCACCCTGTGGTTGCTGTTCACTTCCCTGAGGGGGAGGTGTTGCTGGTGTTTCAGGAGTGGTTGGTTTAGCCGGTTTTGGTTTCGTCATTATTGGCCTGCAGAACCTGTGGAAGAATAGTCATAAGCGTCAGCACTACTTCCATAACGGGAGAAAACTGATTCAAAGAAAATTCATATAATATACTCAAACAATTTTTTCACAAGGAAATGGTCCACTGCACTAACCACCATTTCCCACAAAATACCTTAAGCAACAGGCAGAACCTTCCATTTTTATGTGATAAAAAAAAAAGAAGAAATATGAAACAACTATAAGACCGTGACAATGACAGTACCGGTCAAGAGCTTCTGCTTTCCTTCTCACATCAGCCGACAACAGAACTGGATTGGCATATTTAGGAAGTGTGTCCTGCTGCTGCTTTTTCTCTCTTAACCAGGCTTCTGCTTCTACACACTCATTCAATACCTACAAAACATCAAAGCAACATTTCCAAGACCAGCCAAAGAATAAAAGGAACCAGATGTAAAGAGATTGGGAAGTCTTTACTTTCTGCTTCTCAGCAAGGTCTATGTGATCGAATTTAGGATCACTGGACATTGCTGCCTCTCTGTAACTATTAACACAATAAGCAAGTTGATCTATTACAGATCCCCTCTCTGTGTATTCCTTGTAGCGCTCTTCGATGGGATCACCTTCCTGTTATTTGTTACATAATTAGAGACACGTGGCAAATAAGAATAGTTGACAGTTAAATAAGCAAGGAAAAGAAAGGAACATGGCAAATAACCATCACCAAGAAAAAATGACACGCACCTTTTTGAGTTCTTCAAGCTTGGCATTGTAGACGCCTTTGGTTTCATCCTCACCATCTTCGTACAACCAATCTTCAACCTCCTGCAGCTTGGTTGTGAATTCTTCCCTCTGTGTGTCCGTGACAAACTCCTGATACTTGTCATTAAGCTAGAAAATAAAAGAATTAGTGGTCTATATGCATACATCACTAATCAAAGGCTTTACTCAACACACTGCCGAAAGTCGCAAGAAAGTCTACCTTGTTCCTCATGTCATAGACATAGGCTTCAACAGCATTTTTCCTGTCTTTAGTCTCTTCCATAACCCGATCTTGCAATGCCATTTCAAACTCCTTTTCTACTGCTTTTTGCAAATCTGCTGAGGGTAATCCACCATAAACTACTTCTGCAACCGGTATATTTGTCTTCTTTACTTTCTTCTTTGGAGCCTCAACCTAACAGCAAGATGCAAGTAACCAGCATACAAGTACAGAGAATAGTTCAAGGGAAAGTTCAGTATTTTCTACCATTGATGAAATTCAATAAAATTTCACATTAGAAATCCTCTTAATAGACATTTTATGGTAAACTCACCTTGATTTCAGTTTCCATCTCTGTGGGCTTGTCCCCAAATTCAGGAACACCATTTTCAACCCCAGAAGCATCAGCAGTTCCTTTGGCGTCTTGCATATTGACATCAACCTCATTACTACTAGGAGGAGCAGCATCACTAGGAGCTTCATCAGTGTCCATCTTGGTAGATTCCTTCGCTGGCTCTTTTGTGACAGGAACTTCTACCTCTTCTTCCTCCAAAAGCTGACACAATCAACAGCATTAATGAAGTGTTCAAACAAATATCAAAAGGCTGCAGCTACTAGTATCTGAAACCTGCACAAGACTCACCGTTGCCGACTCAACAGAAACAATTCCATGCAAATTTAGGCGAACCTTCACCTTCACTTTTGCTCTTTCACTTGTTGAAGATTGGAAAGGACCAATCTGCAAAAAAAGTACAATATAATAATTTTTGAAACTTGATAAAAATATAGTCATTATCATGTGACCATTGTAAATCATTGACTTGTTACCGTATATGTACTGATCTTAGCAGGAACCTGCAGTTCGCTCACATCAGCATACTGCACGTCGACATTGAATGTCCCTGACCTGTAGAATGTCAAAGCCTTGGTACTAGGTATAGGATTGCCCTTGGGAAAGACAATAGTGCTTTGCTGATTATCTGCTGCTCCATTCTGAGAATCTGGAGCGGTACCTTTCCATGATAAAGCAACTGAAAATGGGAAGCTTTCATGTACCTGCAAATAAAACCAGAAACCATTTATGAAACAAATCATGCACAAAAATAAACATGGAGAGAGATAAGATAAGAGCGGTTATGCTGATCCCCAATTCAATATGAATCATCCTGAAAGAAAGCATTGCAATTTCCCCAGGAAAAAATTAATAATAAAGAAAAGGGGAACATTTTAATCCACTTAAAAAATCAATGCCAACTCAAGAATTTAAGTACAACATTTTTTTTATAATGCGACAAACATGACTAGACAATAAACCAGAGATAAAGAAAATAACACCCATACTACAAATCAAACCCTCTAATTAAGGCACAACTCAATACGATGGTAGAACCACTTCACATAAAATTCCATCAAGTTAAAGTCATGTTAAAGCAGAAACAGCTATATCCTCTGACCACTGCCAGCTTAAGAATGCAAATTGCACTCCCTAATATACATTGTCAGCCACAAAACATAGACGTGGGAAAGAAGCCCCAGGCAAATCAAATGCTTCAGTAAATGAACAACTTCAATAGCAAATTAGAATCACCTGATCAATTTGTCCATAGATGAATCACATCAGATACAGCTATAGTGCTTAACTAACAAGTAGAAAGTAAGAAAAAAGTACAGAGAATAGCAGTAAAAAACAAGTGCAGAGAATAGCAGGAAAAAACAAGTACAGAGAATAGCAGTAAGGAACAAGTACAGAGAAAACAAGTACAGAGAAAACAAGTACAGAGAAAACAAGTATAGAGTAGGAAACAAGTTAGAGAGAGGCTGTTACCTGGAACTCTCTCACTTTAAAAGTAGGACTGAGAATAGCACACTGCAAAGCACAACCCCTGGCAACACACTCACTGGCATTCATGGTGCGCCGAGGCTCCTTGCCAAAGAACTCGGTCAAGATCTTGATTATAGCAGGTACGCGAGAGCTAGAACCAACAACCTCAACCATGTGAATATTATCAACTGTCAGCTTAGCATCCTGAAGTGCCTTCTCTAAAGGCCTTTTAACACGTTCCAAAATTGGAATAGAAATCTGCTCAAACTCATCTCTCTTAATGAAGCCTCTAACATCTTTCTCATCCATCAAGCATTCAATATTCAGGGGTGCCTCAGGGTTGGCACTAAGAACCTTCTTTAGCTTCTCACAAGCGGTTCTAAGCCTAAGACAAGCTCTAGCGTTCTGGAAAACATCAATCTTATACTCTTCCTTGAACTTAGCAGCAAAGTGATGAAACAGAACCTCATCAAAATCTCTACCACCCAGAGACTGATCAAAGGAATGAGACAAAATCCTGAGTTGTCCTTTTTTGAACCCAGAAATGCACACTTGCATGCTTGCATGTCCAATGTCAACAAAAGCAACATTTAATTGGTCATTCTCAGGCAAATCAGTCTTATAAATACCATATGCCAGTGCTGTAGCTGTGGTTTCATGAAGCAAACGAAGAGGATGCAATCCTGCAATTGTGGCTGCATCCAATACAGCCCTCCTTTGGAGGTCAGTGAAATAAGCTGGAATTCCAATGCAGCAATCCACCACTGCTGCATTTAGATTCTTCTCAGCTATGCCTTTCAAATTTGACAACACCATGCCCAAAACTTGTGTTGGTGTAAATGTCTTCACTTCACCCAAGTAACGGGCATGAATCAAAGGGAAGCCATCGGGACCTTCAGTTACAGCAAAGGGCAATGATTTGAGATCCTTTTGCAACTCAGGATCAGAGAACTGGCGGCCAAGTAGCCGCTTAATCTGAGATATGGAATTTTTGGGGTTCATCATAATCGAGGCAGCTCCTGCAGTTCCAATGAATCTTTGTTTATCACCAAAGCACACAATAGAAGGAGTTTCACGCTTGGATTCATCATTAAGCACAACATCAATTCCTCTTTGCCTTGCAACAGCCACAACGCCGCTCTCATTGCCGACATCAAATCCAACCACACTCATTTTTTTTAATTTACCAATTTATGAGATAAATCGGTGTAGTTGTAAGTTCTATGGAGAAACCTATAAATAAATCAAATGTACAACAGAGTAAATAAACCGATGAGAAAAATGACCATAAATTGGTATTTAGTGCATCTCTTTAACTTAAACCATTGACATTAGAAATCATACAGCCAAATGGAACATGACCTAAATAATACACAATATCAAGCACCGTTAAATTTTTTTTGCTGGTAATTATAATCATTCAGTTTCCAGCCAACAATGAAACAATTTAAAGATCATCATAAGCAATATGAATGGATCAGAGTGAAAGGAAGAATCTATAACATGTACACAAATATTAAAAGCTGCATCTGAATAGAATATAAAGTAATCAACATCACTTCAAGAAAACAGAAGGTACTAAAAAATGTAATCATCACAGAAGTCATAATTCAGCATGTGTTTCGAACAAATCAATGCTTGATATCAAATCCCCAAAGAGATCCAACAATGAAAGGCGAGATCATGATAATTTAACAACTTTACTCGTTTTGCATATAATACAACAACAACAACATCAAAGCCTTAGTCTCAAACAAGTTGGGGTCGGCTGTATGAATCCTCTAACAAATAAGCTCTCATGTAATATCTCAATCACACGCCTTAGACTCCTTCCATTACTCGGATTTTACGCCTCCATTCAAGTCTATTACTAACTAAATCCGCATCAATATTTAAGGCTCGTAAGTCTCTGTCTATTACTACCTTCCAAACTGTCCTAGGTCTACCT
>CAOGCB010058305.1:0-12164 GCA_948266635.1 Cnidoscolus chayamansa
AATGGAAGTGTATTTTCTTAAAGTGTTGATTTTAATGAGTTAAGGAAAAATTTTAATTTGGTTGTAATCTCAATTATAAGTATATGTGGCTTCGGTTAATTAACAGGTGGTTTGAGACCGTCAATGTGGCTAACCGAACTGGGGAACGGGGTAACCGTCGGTTAACTCGGGAACCGGCAAGGGGCGTCACAGTTTAGATGCAAGTGTTACATGCTGAACAACAAAGAAAATTTAAATAAATTTGATGCAAAAGTTGTAGAAGGAATATTTCTTGGTTACTCTTCCATAAGTAAAACCTATAAATTTTCTAATAGAAAAAGTTTAATTGTTGAAGAATCTTTGAATGTCTTGTTTAATGAAACTAATCCTCCTTTAGACAAAAGAGACTTGGTTGATAATGACATTGAGTAGATTTTTAGCAAGCTAGATCTTGACAAAAACAAAGTAAATGAGCAAAACATAGGAACTCAAATTGAGGTAGATCATGAGGACATGCAACTAGAAAATTGTTCATAACTAGCAGAAGAAACTGAATAGCAATCAAATCTCGAAGAACTGCAAATTCAGGAACCTTAATATGAAGACCTTCTTCAAGAATGGAGATTCCATAGACATCATTCTAAAAGGACATTCTTTATGATCCTTCACAGTAAATGAAGACAATAGGTGAGTTTCAATGATATTTTGGTAATTTTGTTTTGTTTCACATTTAGAACCTAAAACTTTTGAAGTAACACAACATGATGAGAGATGGATCTTTGCTATAAGAGCTCAATCGATTTCAAAGGAACAAGGTATGGAAGCTAGTCCCTAAATGTAAATATCACTATATCATATGCACTAAATGGTTTTTAGAAATAAAATGGATGGACATGACCATGTAACTGGGAACAAAGCTAGATTGATAGTACAAGGTTACAATTAAGAAGAGTGAATTGATTTTGATAAGACATTTGAACTAGTTGCAAGACTTGAAGTCATTAGGATGCTTTGTGCATTTTCATGCCATATAAATTTCATGATATTTCAAATGGATGTTAAGATTGCATACTTAAATGAATTTATTGAAGAATAAGTCTATGTGGCTCAACCTCCTAGATTTGAAGATACTTTGCATCCTAACTATGTTTTCAAATTAGCTAAGGCACTTTATGGCTTAAAATAAGCTCCTAGAGCTTGATATGAGAAACTTAGAAAATTCTTACTAAATAATGGCTTTAGGAAAGAAAAAGTAGATATAACTTTATTTATTAAAAAATCACTAAGCATGATATGTTCATTGTGCAATTTTATGTTGATAATATAATCTTTGGTGCCACTAATGAATCTCTTTGCAAGAAATTTTCAAGATTGATGCATAGTGAGTTTGAGATGAGCTTAATGGGAGAACTCACCTTCTTCTTTAGGCTGCAAATCAAGCAACTAAATGATGAGATATTCATAAATCAGTCAAAATACATCAGACATGCAAAATATTTTAAGATGGAAGACTTGAAAAGCATAGTTACACCAATCATCAATATGGACAAAGATGAAAAGGGTAAAGAAGTTGATTAGAGACTACATAGAAGTATGATTAGCTCACTTCTCTATTGGACTGTGTCAAGACCTGACCTTCATTTCAGTGTGTGTTTATGTGCCAAATTTCATTCATATCTTAAAGAATCCCATCTCATTGTTGTGAAAAAAAAAATTCAAATATCTTATTGGTATAATCTCCATATGTGTTTGATATCCTACGAGTGAAAATATAGATTTAGTTAGATATAGTGACTTTGATTTTGAAGGCAATATACTAGATAAAAAAAAGCACCTCATGCACTTGTCAATTCTTAGAATATGCATTAATTTCATGGCACAACAAAAAGCAATCCTTAGTACCATTTTCTATAGCTAAGGCTGAATATGTTGCAACAAGAACTTGTATTGCTCAAATCCCTTGGATGAAGTAACAGCTTGAGGATTATGTAATAATAATTGATCATGTGCCCATTAGATGTGATAACACTAGTGTTATCAACTTAACTAAGAATCTAGTGCAATATTCTAGATCCAAACATATAGAAATTAGATATTACTTCATAAGAGATCATGTCCAAAATGGAAATATTGGGCTAGAATTTGTGCCTACTGAAAAACAACATATTGATATCTTCACTAAGCCTTTAAATGAAGAAAATTTTTGTTAGAAGGGAATTAGGATAACTAAGTTAAATAGGAATGATTATTAGTTATAATGATTTTTCAGTTGGTTGATAAATGTGATGTTGATTGTCTATGATTGAATTTTAGTTAGTTGTTTATTATATGTTTAAAGATTACAGTTCTTTATTTTCAAATTTATTAAATTGCACAAGTTCTTTACTAAGTCTTAAATTATATTTTGCTACTGTAAATTTGTTCTACTTTATGTGAACAATGCTTTGATTTTGAGATATTTTGCACAAAACAATTTTTTGCATTCTTAATTTGATTTTAGTTATCTAAGTATTCTATATTGAAGTGCACAATCTAAATTAAACAACCACAATTGCTTCAGTTGATTGATGATTTTAATGATGATTTTCTATTGATTTGTTTTTATTGGCTAATTTCAAAAATATTTCAATCCTTATCTACAACAATAACGATTTTCAAAATTTCAATGCACATCTAGCTGAATTTCTGAAATCTATCATCCGTGTACCCATTTATTTCCTTTTTCATAACTCTATTAGTACATTAACGGTTTCAAAACTAAAGAGACATTAAAAAATCTTATTTCACTCTCTAATCTTTAACTTTCCTCTTCAATCCTTGTTTTTCATATTTTATATATGCTTTAAAAAATCATCCAATAATAGTAAAAATGAAACTCCCAGTAGTAAAGGAAAAGAGAAAAGAGAAAAGAGAAAAGAGATTACACATTATTACAACAATTTTGAATCTTCAGAAGATGAAGTTCCTTTTGAAAGTTTGAAAGAAAGAGTTAGAGAAACTAAGGAAAAATGATGATGTACTAAGAGAAAGTAAAAGCATCCATAAGAAAGAAGAAAAATAAAAATAAAAGATGCTAATAAAAAGAAGTTGATTAGAAGAATTATAAAATGATGAAAGTGATTCAAAGCAACTCAAAAATAGTCATGAAGTTGCTAAAATTAGTTCTAAAATTGCAAACAAAAGCATTGAAGCTTCAAGATTTGAAGTCATAAGATCCGCAAATTCAGCTGAACAAAATTGAAGAACAGTTGATTTACTAACTAGTAGAGAATTTAGAGATTAGGGGAAGAATTTTGAAGAATTTGATGTAAATCATCAAGGACTAACCTCTGGTGGTGATAAGAATACAAGAATATCACAGAAAAATGAAGTTTGTGGCTCAAAAAAGGAAGAGGACATTTATAGACCTCTGTAGATTATTGTACCTCAGAGTTTTCACTAGGAACCATACCAACTTCTACAAAAAGAATATGAACCTAACCTGAATGCAAAAACTAAAGAGAATTCACCTATTGTTGAACAAAAATATGAAGCCAAAACTGAACATATAGTTGAAGCTTAACTAGAACCATTAGAAGAAGCGCCTAAAACTAAACTAAATGAGAAACCTAAAGAAGAAACAGAGTAAGCAGAAGATGACACTAAATTAGAACTTGAGATTGAGTCATCTCATCCATTTTTTTTGTTGATCATTTTTCAAGAAAATCCAAGAATTTACAAAGAGAAAAACACAAAAATATATTTTAACATATGAACCATCTTCACCTGCAAAGGTCTCCAAATATTCCCAAACCAGTTGAAAACTTTAAAAGAAGTGGTAGACATTGTTTAAAAACCAAAGTTGCCAAACCTGGAAAATCTGACAGTAAAGAGAAACCAATGGACATTTAACTTTAAAATTTCATTTTCTGATGTTTTTTAAAAAATCTAAATAGTATATTTTCTTATTTTGGTTTTCCTTTTTTGAAGATTGACAAAAAGGGAGAGAATGTTATGTGAATGTTTTGATAATGTTGGTCATGCTATATTTTTTATAACGCTATTATATTTTGCTGAATGGATGAATGAATGAATGATGTGAGTCATGTTTTGTGAATGCTATTATATTTTGCTGAATAGTTGATGACTGAATGAACAACTTGTTATTTGGATATTGTTATTGATGTTTTGAGCTGGTTATCTAATGTGTTGAAAATTGTTTAATAACCTTGAAGATTAAAAATTATTTTTTATATTATTGCTCATGTCAACATTGATACATGTTTTTGTTATGATTATAAATTTGATTATGTCTATCTATTTCTAACATGTGATTGATAAAAATTAATGTTGATATGATTGTTATTGATACATGATTTTGATGTTGATTAAGAATTTGACTATGCCTATCAATTTTTTATATGTGGTTGATAAAAATTATTGCTGATATGCTTCATTTGAATTATGATTGTGTGTTAAACTTGTTGCTGATTATATTAATAATAAAGTTGTATAGATATTTGATTAAGGGGGAGTTGATTTACTATGAATTTATTTAAGTTATATGCATATACAATGGGGGAGCTTTTTTACTGATTGTTACTCCATTCATTCACATGTACATAACTATTCATGTTAAAGTTTTATCTCTTTGACAATCATGAAGTTTTGGCATCATAAAAAAGGGGGAGATTGTTAACCCCATAAGACAAATGCTTGATTTTGATAATACTGAAACTTTATGTACTTGAACTAATCTTTGTACAAAGTGTCCAATATACAAGCATGTTGTTGTCAAGAAATATATGAATGTGAAGATCATGTGACCAATGAAAAAATTAATGATCTACAAATGTGATAACATTGGATGAGGCAAAGTGAAGGTGAAAATAGAGCTAAGATTTACATTATATGATAAATGTAAAAGAATCGTCCATATGTCGATGATGAATTTCATGCCTTAAATACTAAGAAATTTTCATTATATCTTGAAGGTCAAATGTATTTAAAAATCCTTTTGAACTTAGCTGGAAAATAGAAAATCAGTTTTGAAGAAGCTAAAATTACTTTACCTAATTTTTGCTGTAGGGTTAAAATTAGCTATCTAATATTAGAAAGGATAAAGTATTTTGTAAGAGCTTAAAATGCAGTTTAAAATTAGTTAGCTGATTTTAATCATGGCTTGAAATTAGCTACCTATATTTTTACCTACTATATTTTTTAGCTAACTAATTTTCGATTAAGATTAGCTATTTTGAGACTGCACAGTTTTTCAGACTGTAACAGCTAAATTTTGAAAATCAACTAGTCGTTGATTACTTTTGTAGTTGAGAGTTTGGGGCTTTACACACCTCTATATAAGCAAACATTTAGTTCCTTTTACAACTAATGAAAATGCTACATATTTGAGAGCTTTGAGAGTCTTGTTTTAAATCCTTCATTCAATATCCTTATTCTTCATTGGTAGATTCTCTATCTCTTCTTAATAGCTCATTTACTTGTATATCAGTTGAAAGAGAGTGATCATTCTTCTTATCAAAACCTATATAAGGTTATTTAAGTGTGGAGATAACACTCGGAAGAGGTTTTTAAGCACTTATAGAAGTTTAAAGAAGTTTGAAGGTACATTAAGCATGGAGAGGTTGTTAAGCACATGTAAAAGCTTAAAGAAGTTTAAAGGGATATCAAACTTGCAAAGGTTCATAAGCACCTATGGAAACTTAAAAAAGTTTGAGGAAATATCAAACTTGTAAATGTTGATTAAGAATTTGAAAATTGATTAAGTTGCAAAAGTGACCAATTCACCTCTTCTTGGTCATTTACATTTAGGACAACACTTTCAAACAAATATTCCCATTCACAACAAGTTAACAACAGAATTTAAAATTATCAATTTGATTCATACAAGAACATCATGAACTGATTCTAAAACCCAATAAACAAAGCAACAACTGGAGATATTTTAATTTGCTTCATACAAGAAGATAATGAGCTCATCTATCAAGTAATTGTAAAAATAAGACAAAGCTTCAAATGTTTGGTAGTAGTGTAGTGCAGTCACAATGGTTCAGTGAAGATGCTAAGGCAAGCTTGTGAGAGAGAGAGAGCAATTTGTGAGGGAGAACTTATGCCATTGAGTAGAGGGAGAGAGCTATAGCAAGAGCGATGGTGCAATGGTGATGATAAGGTGAGCTTGTGAGAGAGAGAGAGATATAGAGACAACGAGCTTGTGAGGTAGAAGCTATGCCTCTCAGCAAAGGGAGAGATCTAAGACGAGAGTAAAAGGAGAGAGCAACAATAAAAACATAGAGAGAGAGCGATGACGTGAGATGAAGAGGAACCACGAGAGAAAGTGTAGGGTTTAGAGAATTAGGAAAAAAAAATAAAAATTTCACTAAGGGCTACAATTTAGAGATTTAGAAATTAATAAAGGACCAATATGTTACTAAATTATAACAAAAATATTATTTTTAGTAATGGAAAGAGCTATTCGTTACTAAAATAAATCGATTCCTTTAGAATTGGTAATGATTCTCAATCCGTTACTAAATTTTATTATTAATAAAACTGTCCATTATTAAACTCATGACTAAATGTAATCTTTTATTAATTTCTTACCATTTTAGTAATAAACCCATTCAGTTATTAAATTTCATTACTATTCTGCTTATTTATTGTAGTGTGTTGAATTTTGATATTTAAAAACTATTCCATTTAAATGCATAAAATGTATTAAAATATAATGTACACTTAAAAAATCCTTGAAAGTAGATAAATAGTTTTTTTGTAAATACATTTTCCCTCCTACCTCAATTCTACTTCTGAAAAAACAAAATTAAGCTCTCTTAATTTTATTTTGGAATAGATAATTTTTTTTAAAAAAAAAATCATTTTATTCTACATTTTTAATGCAACTAAATATTTAAGCAATAAAAAAGTAAAAATTATAAGGAAAAGATAATTTATAAAATTATTTTAAAAAAAAATGTAATATGTAAAAATCAAACATACATGATAATAGATAACAATAAGGTAAATCAATAGAAAAAGACTTCTTCTGGCATGCTAACCCTTCCATGTTACACACTCTGCATTTCAATATGTGTGGTTGATAAGATTATATTTTACTTATATTTTCTTTTAGGATTTATGTTAAATTTTTATTAATAGTATAAGGAAATATAATTAATTGATACTTAATGGTATTTATTGTTAAAATTCAGGTTTTGAGGACCTAAAGGCAAAATACAAGTGAATCAAAGGAGTTTTTCAAAATCAAAGAGTGAACAAAGGAAAATACTTAAGGTTGTTGGCCTTAGGTCGACTTAATATGAAGGTTGCCAGCCTTAGGCTGGCTTACTCATAAAGGTTGCCGGTCTTAAGGCCAACCTAGGAGAAAAGCTTTAGCCAGCCTATATGCAAAGCCGCCAGCCTTGATGCAGCCTTGAGCTAGCCTGCATTTAAAGCCACTAGCCTTGAATGTAGCTTTGAATCGGTCTACATTCAAGGCCGTCAATCTTGAGGCAGCCTTACTCTTTCTCGGATGGCCATGCGAAAATCTTTCCAAAATCTTATCTTGAGTGATTTGCTCACCAGATCAGCTGATTCTCTCTCCTCCTTGGACTCTATAAAAGCCCTTTGGGTGCATCTAAGAAAATCATTCAAGTTCTACATTGTTCTATCTCATGTTTTCTCTTGTAAATCAATATAATTTCCTTATGAAACTTTAGGAGTTTTCTTTCTTTTCATTTTCATTTTGTTGTTTCAAATTTTAGCTTGAGAATATTATATTTAAGTTTGCTTTCAATTAAAGAATTCTGGGAATCAGTTTGGAAGATTGAAGTTCAACTACAAAATTCAGGGAACATTTTAGTACTTGTTTCATTTCCATTATTTTCTTTTATGCAATTTTTATTATTCGACATCTATTCTTTTGCACCTACACATTTAAATTGTTTTTCTTTTTCAATCAACATCATGATATTCTAAATCTTCAGTGTGAGAAACATGATGAAGCCCTAATTTAACTAAAATGATCATTGTATTTGTGTTATAAAATCCAAAGATATGTGGAGTTTTCATATGGGGCTTTCTATTATGAATTGTATTCGATAATTAAATTCAGTTTATAGAGATCTAAATGACCTGATAGGAAAATTAAGAATTTATTAAGAAATCCCAAGTAAGATTAAACAATTATGTCACGTACGCTTAATAGGGCTAGGAGATTAGATGCCTAATTAGGCTATATTTAAGAACAATAAATAAATAAAAATAAAAAAAAGATAATAAAAAAAGAAAATGAAATAGAGAAGTTAAGTTAAAAAAAAAGTAAAAAAAAAAAAGTGAGAGGTGGCCGGTGGACCGGTGGACCAGTTGAAAAAAAAAAGTGAGAGGTGGCCGCTTAGGCCAATGAAAACTAAAATAAATAAATAAATAAAAAAGAAAATAGAAAGTACAGAAGTGGTGCCCAGCATGGCTTCACCCACAACAAAAGGGACACAGGACGGTAAAAACAAAAAGACAGAGAAAAACAGAAGGGGAGAGAGGAACGCTAGGGAGAGATGAAGAAGAAGGAGAAAGAAAAAGAAGAAAAGAAGAAGAAGAAGAAAAAAAAGAAGGAGAAGAAGAAGAGTTGGAGAAGGGAAAAAATTTCTACAGGTTAGTATTTTAATTTGGTAGATTTAAATATGATAAAATACATATTTTAGTAACTTTAAATATAATATTAGGCCTACTATGATTAAAGTTCAAAATATAGAAATTTATTATTTAGGTGTTTAGAATAATTATTTAGTGAATTATTATTTTTATAATTTTAAATAAGAATTTAAAGTTGACGTTGAGATATATTATAATGTAATTTCTAATTAAAATAGTTTGAATATAAATTGATTAAAAGGACTGAAAGTTTAGGACATGTAATTTGGAGTTTAAAAATTCTATTTTAATTATGGACCAATTTAGATTAGATAGTAAATTTGAAGCTTAAGGAAGCATAATTTCATGCAAGAAATATATTTAAGCTAAGCCAATGATTTTACACTTAAATTAAAGAGATAAAAGACAAACATAAAGAGAGATGGATTAAATGTTAGTAAACATAGGAATTCGAGAATTATTTTATATAATAGTTGTATTGTGTTAATATTTTGGAGGACTAATTGATGTCCAAAAATTATGAACAATATACCAATAGGAAGCTTTGAGTGTTGGCTACAATTGCTCAAATATTATTTTACCAAATTCTATCGTTTAAGTTGTGAAAATATTGTGAGTATAGGTGAGGGTCTAAAACTATTGAAATATAGGATTTCAGCATAGGGCAGTTAGTTTTAATTTTTATTTGGAAAACCTAATAAACATATAAAATTATATGAAGCTTATTTCAGATGTTAGCTACAATTTTGATATTTTGTACTTTATCGAAATCATAAACTAAATTGGTTAGAAAAATTAAACAATGAGATGTGTCATTGAAATTTTCAGGTTAGGCCTACATAAAGTACCGGAAATGTAAGTAGTGTGTTTGGTACCCAAATGGACTCGAAATGACCTGAAATTTTGTGTACAACTTTAATTGTACGTTAGATTAATGTCTATGAAAAATTAGAATAAACTGGGTAGATTTGTGTTATGAATTAATTTAGGAAAGATAGAAAGGTATTAAGGAGTAGGTTAGGCAAATAATAGAGCAAGGAAAATATTCAAATGATTTTAGATGGTAACTAAATTTTGTAGAAAACTTCTACAATGTGTTAAGGAAATTTAGTAAAAATTTCAGACCAAAATGAATTGAATTTGATGGTTAAATGGACTGAAATAGCAAGCTATTAGCAATAGAAGCACCTTACCGAATAGTAGATTTAGCTAAGTAGCAAGTGACCTTAAATAGCTTGAAATGAGCTAACATTTAAATGACATATTGAATGTTAAAATTTTGGTAAGTGTACAAAATTTTAGAATAATTGGAGTTGGGTAAGATATTGAAACAATATAAGAAACATAGGCTGCCCATAAGAATCTATATGAAGAAAGCATGGGAAACAAGTTAAACCGTTGGGTTAATAAAATTTATATCACATAATTTGTTAATCATATTTATTGATACTTTTGAATGAAAAATATCTATGGATGTTTGATGTGAGAAATTATAATGTGAAATAGGTACTCAGGGCGAAAACACTTTTGCAGATCGAGGTAAGGTCGATAAGGGGAAAGCGAAAATAGGTAAGTTACGGATCATTGTGTGGTCGTGTGCCAATGATAGTGTGTGAAATGTGTGATTGCATGATTAATTAAATTGCTACTGTTGAAACCTAGTGAGCAATTGATTCATAGTTTGGGGGCCACCAGATGTATTTTTCCATAGAAGTGTATTTTTATGCAGGGACACGTGTGAATGGTATTTGATGTTGAACCTTTGTGTGCTTTGATTGTGATTGTGGAATGTGATTGGAAACATTGATTAGTGAATCTTGTGTGATTGAAGTGATTCTATAGAAATGTGGTTAATACATACTGTGGACATTCACTGATCATAATGAGCATGATATTAATGTAAGGCTTATGTACATGAATTGTTAAAGCATGATATATGACTGTGCATATGATGATGTGAGATACATACAGCATATCATATATGACATGGTGTGATGGAGATGGGGATGACTCTTGAGACTTGAGTAAAATACCACACGACATATATACTTCTCGTAAGACTCAAGAATTGCACAGTATATACGGATCCATGAGACTTGGTTTGCGTGTAGGTATATTTTGGGTAAAGCACAACGCATATATTCTCGTGAGACTCGAGTATTGCACATATATGTGGATCGTGAGACTCGATTTGTGTGTTAGTTCCGTGAGACTCGAAATAGATATCCGTGAGAGTCGAATACTCCTTATTGATTATAACCCAGAGATTGTGCACAATCAGATCATGATATATGGCCATTCGATGGTAGGTGGATGGTGGGTGCATATCATGAATGCATTCACATCATACATTGAGATATTTTATATATATTACTGATTACATAATTTATTGAGTATGAAAATGATGGAATAATGTGATTATGTTGTAGATTTATGATGATGATGATGTTGGAATTTATATTCTAATAAATTACTAAGTATGGGCTTACATATGTAAATATTAAATATGTATGCTGTCATATTAAATAGTCAAATTAGTGTTGTGATCAAATTAGAACTGTTGACTATTGAGGTGCTAATTTAATAGTAGGATTAAAAGTGTAGATGCTAATTTGACATCAAATTCTATTTTGTTAAAGGGTCAAAATAGACATTTGAAAATCTATATAAAGGGCTATGGTCCCCAGTATAGAGATATAGTTCAAGAGTTTCTTTTTCTCTTAAAGAGAAACCCAAAATTGACGATCTCATATACTGGAAGATTAAGTCATCTTCAAGGAATCAACTACTTGATTCAAATAAGGAATTATTAAAGTCAATACAGGTACGCTTCCGTTCTTCTTTAATTTCTCGATAATTTGACATGATTGATCCATGGCCTAATTTAAGGATTTCAATCCATCAAGTGGTATCAGAGCCTAAATCATATTGAATTATTGAGAATCAATTATGGATTTTATGATAAATAAAATCATAATTTCATTATGTTAATTCTTATATTTTCCTTTTAAAATCTTTGGCCTTTGTTGAATTCAATTTGTATTTATACAGCTTTGATAATTACTTTTAAAAAAAAAATACGGATTCAACTTTTGGTGTGCCAAGATTTCAAATATAAGATTTTAGTTTTTCTTTTTCTTTTTTTTTTAATTTGAGATGAAAAAAAAAATCATCAAGAATTACTGTGGCCATATATAAATAATAAATAAATAAAGTTTGTGCTTTGAGGAGGATGACACTGTGGCCATGGCAAAAGAATTGCTATTTTCCATTTTTTCGATAATGCAGCCATGTCCAGATTTGGATTTTCCTTTTCTTGCTTTTTTTATTTTATTATTATTATTTTATTTTTATAATATATGGCATCAGATTTTAATTTTATTATTATTATTATTATTATTATTATTATTATTATTATTATTATTATTATTATTATTATTATTATTATTATTATTATTATTATTATTATTATTATTATTATTATTGTGATATTTGGATTTAATCACAATAAATTTAATCAATTAAAATTGAGTTTAAATTTCAGC
>CAOGCB010058337.1:0-11169 GCA_948266635.1 Cnidoscolus chayamansa
AGAAGTCTCTCCTACGTCCAATCTAATGTAGGGATCCTAAAAGGTAAAACAACTTAGGAATTATTCTTGGTTCCTTACCAAAGAGTAATATCTTAATCCTACTCTAGCATGCATAAAAAAAATCACCCGGGCGTAGACACCAGTGACAGAAGCATGAGTGTCTACATTCGCTGTAAGGTCTATATCATCAAATGTAATCTCCAGAGATTCCAAGAAATCATCATCGCTAAAATGCCATGAAGAAGCCATTTAAACTTTGAAAGTTGAGAGAAAATCTCTTAAGGTAAAAGTGAGAAAATGAGAGAAAGTGAAAAAAATGAAAGAGGCTAAGCCTATTTATAGAAAAAGTGACCAAAACACAGTCCGAAGCCACGAACTGAAAATCCGAAATTCAAACAACCACTGACTCCCATAAATCATCTTTATGATCGTCAGTAGGGGTAACTATGAATACTCAAATTTTGAGATTCGGAAAGCTCATTTTCACAGACTGGAAAACAGCCTAGCCCATTCGGCACTCGACATAAAACCATTCCAAAAATATACGAATATGGTACTCAAAATGACCAGAACATCGTGAGGAACCCAAATGTATCTCCGGGATAATTTTTAGAGACATAGAACTCATGAAAAATCCTCGAAACGAAAATCGAGCAAAAAGACAGTCTCCAGCGACAATAACCGCGGCGCCCGCAACCATAACCGCAGCCCACCGCGGTCGTCACTGCGGGTCCACCGCGGCCGTAGCCGCAGCCCACACCGCGGGTCCACCGCGGCTGTAACCGCGGGCCCACACTGCGGGTCCACCGCGGCCATGGCGGTCACAGCCGCCCTTCTAGCTGATTTTCGCTATAAAAATAGCCCCCGACCTCCTTTCTGGGTTACACCGCTTTGAATTTTCAGCATCACTCTCCCTCCTCGCTCTTGGCGATTTGTTACAGCTTTCTGCATTCATTTTTGCATTAATTTTATTGCTTTTGTGATCACCCTAAAGATTAATTCAATAGCTAATTAATTGATCGACAAGCTGAAGTTCCGCAGTGGTAGACTCCTAAACCAGGTACACTTCTCTAAACTCTATATTTTTAAATTAAAGCATCATATGCATACTTCTACTCAAACTCTAAGCCGAACATAATAATGCATGCATATCATTTAAATTAAATAGATCTGAGCTAGATGCTCGGTTAATTAATAATCGTGGTATTCATGCTAGATCCCAGCTGATGGGCCACAAATGTCTAGTTGATCCATAACCATGGCATAACACCATAAGCTCAGATAATTGTGGCTTTAAAGCCTAAATCCTATTTTGGCATTAAAATTGCGTACATTCATAGTCCAATCAATTGGCAAACTAATTGCCCGATCTCACTCAGCCTAAAAGGCTTAATAAAATTAGACCTGCCCAATAGGCCTAAAAAATGGTCCAATGACATCAGATCTGACCCAAAATGGCCCATGAGATCATATCAGGCCCATAAGGTCATAAGCTCACCCGTTTTGGCTTAGAAAGCCCAAATTCACAGATTTGGCCCATAAGGCCCAACATTTGCATTTTTGCCTAAAAGGCTCAAAATTCATAATTTGGCTACAAAAGCCCAAATAAAAAACCCATTTGGCAACAAGAAGCCCACAATCCAGATTTGGCCCATAAGGCCCACACATACAAAACCCATTTTGGCAATAAAAAGCCCAAAACCCAATTTGGCCCATAAGGCCCAAAAATCCAAGCCCTTTCAAAAAGGCAAATCTGAACTACGTTGACTTTGATCCCTTATTCAAATAAAGGGTACGTAGGCATGTTTGGAAATAAATCTCAAATACCAAGTCTAAAATCATTCAGCATTTTCCAAAATCATTCATAATCATTCAGCATTTTCCAAAATCATTCATAATCATTCAAAGCATTTTACCCTGCATGTCAGCTACATTTAGAATAGTTAGTTAAATTGCATGACATGGTCTCGGAATCCACCTTGGGTTCGTAGGCTAGGCTTTAATTCATTGGGGCTAATTAATCTAATAATTAGGTTAATTAAGTTAAAATAGGAGTCATAGGGTTTTACCTAATTTGCCCTAAAATAATTAAATCAGGTGGCGACTCACACACACATCTCAAGTGCATTCATCCCAATTTACATTTGCATAGCATCCTGAAGCATGCTGCATCTGGGGGAGGGGTTCACACCGTCTGATCAGATTGTCAAAGCCTATGACAGCACCCGAAGAGAAGTATTGGGGGTTGCCATTTTGAAGTTAGCAATTGGGCCAGCAATGATAGAGGTACCTTTCCAGGTAATTGATGTGCCCACTACTTTCAACCTGCTTTTGGGGCGGCCATGGATACACCAAACTAAAGCAGCGCCTTCTTCTTTGCATCAAAAGGTTAAATTCCCTTATGAAGGTAAGATTGTGACAATACAGGGAGATGACTACAGTCAGCTAAAAAGGCCAAAGGGTCAGCCTCTCTTTGAAGTCAGCCCTAAAAATGCTGACCTACCTTTCTCCGGATTTCACCACGACACTGTGCAATTCATAGAAGGAAGACCTGTAAATTCCCAAATTCTCTTTGATTTTGGGACAATGCAAATAAATTGCATGGTGCCACTTATGTTGAAGATGTCCTATCTGCCTGGGATGATCATGGCAAGATCAGGGAAGTCCTACCCCACAGTGCAAGCTTGGGAATGTCTAGTGAACGAAGGGACATTTGGGTTGGGATATGAGCCCACAAAAGAAGACCTTGAACTAATGACTAGCAGAAGCCTCAGGAAGAAAGGTATACAGATGAGACCTTACCTCTTGAGTTTGAATGGTTGCTTCTGCAAAGCTGGAGAAGCAATTCCTTATTGTGGTTTCCAGGTGCCATTCTACTGCCTTAAAGCTAAGAAGATGCTACCTGGGCTAGAAATATTTGCTCATGTGGTAGAAAAGAAGCCTGAAGCAACAAGGGAGATAAAAGATCTCATGCAACCTAGTCTCTTTGATGAAGTTGTCGTCATTACTGTAGATGAGAAAGATCGAGACCTGTCAAGCCTAATCAAGCCAAGCGAAGGTCGTCCGCTCACCAACTGGTACTTAGAGAAGGAAAGCACTGCTGAGAATAAGCCTCTTCCCAAGTCCAACCCAGAGTCTGTAATTAAGTCCTGTTCTGAGTCCAAACATGAGTCTAAACCTGAAACTGAGTCAGAGTCCAGCCCCAGTTCTGAGTCAAGTTTATAGTCTTCAAATTTCAATTCTGATGTAATTTCCCAGGATGATTCTTTCCTTTTCAATAAAGATGCTTCAACTTTTGATTACTTTGGATATTCACCTTTCCAAGCATATCTTAGAAAAAAAGAAATCAATGAAATAAAAGATGAAAAAGAAGAAATAAAAATTGGTAAAGAAGAAAATGAACACACATACATTGCATTTGATTGTGTGAACAAAGAACAGGTCAGAGAAAGCTTGAAGAACTTCGCCGACTATTTCATGTGGAAAGCAAGTGATCTCACAGTAATAGACCCAGCAATCACAGTGCATGAGATTCCACTATACCCCGAGGCTAAGCCAGTGCAACAGAAGCTAAGGAGGCTGAAGACAGAATGGTCCTTAAATATCAAGGAGGAAGTTGCTAAGCAGTTAGAGAACAGATTCATAGAACCCATCAGCTACCCGACGTGGTTAGCAAATATTGTACCAGTGTCGAAGAAAGATGGCAAGGTGAGAATGTGTGTGGATTACCAAGATCAGGACAAACCATGTCCAAAGGACGACTTTCCCCTACCTCATATTGATCTACTAGTGGACCAAATGGTCGGGCACGAGATGGTCTCCTTGACCGATCTTGCTGTCGGTTATAATCAGATAATGATGCACCCGCCAGACAAAGAGAAAACGGTGTTTATTACAGAATGGGGAACCTACTGTTACAGAGTAATCCCTTTTCGGGGCAACCTATCAACGAATGGCGACAACCATCTTCCACGATATGATTCATAAAGAAGTAGAAGTATGCGTGGATGATATGGTAATAAAGTCAAAAACAGCAGAAGAGCATACAACAGCACTTGAGAAGTTCTTCCTTAGACTTCGAAAGTACAATCTAAAGCTCAACCCGGAAAAATGCCTGTTTGGAGCCACATCCAGAGTGTTTCTGGGGCACCTGGTTAGTCGAAAGGGAATAGAAATTGACCCGTCGAAATCCAAAGCCATCTTGGAGATGCCAGCACCAAAGACAAAAAAGAAGTCCGGGGTTTCCTGGGAAGATTACAGTACATCAGTAGGTTTATCAACCAATTGGCCGACACTTGTGGCCCAATTTTCAAACTGCTCAGAAAGGAAGTATCAGTGAAGTGGAATGAAGATTGTCAGAAGGCTTTCGACCAAGTCAAGCAATATCTGTTATTCCCGCCAGTTCTACAGCCACCGAGGCTAGGAAAACCTTTACTACTGTATCTATCAGTGAAAGAGGAAGCGATGGGTGCAATGTTAGCACAACAAGCGGAAGACACAAGAGTGGAAAACACCATTTACTATCTTAGCAAAAGGATGTTAGAATACGAGTTGAAGTACAACAAGATAGAGAAGCTATGCTTGGCTGTAGTATGGGCTTGTACAAAGTTACAACATTATCTCTCATCTTACACTACTTATGTCATTTCTGAATCGAACCCCTTGAAATTCCTTAAGGAGAGGCCGATTCTAGACAGCAAAATGGCTAAGTGGGTATCAGTGCTCGCAGCCTACTGTGGACCCCTCCCCCCCGATTCGCATAGGATGATGACATGCATATGCAAATACAAATAGGATGGATGCACGTGGATGTGTGTGAGTCGCCACCTAATTTAATTATTTACGGGTAAATTAAGAAAAACCCTATGACTCCAGTTTTAATTAACCTAATTATTAGATTAATTAGCCCAATGAATTAAAGCCTAATCTACGAACCATAGATGGATTCAGAGACCATGTCATGCATTTTAACTAACCATTTTAGATGTATTATGAATTGCAGGGTGACAATATGACTTTAATTTATTTCATGCTTTTAGAAATTTAATTAATCGTGAAAGTGAAAGAATGATATGAATAATGCAAAATGATGCTAATAATGAATGATGAATGATGAATGATGAATGATGAATGGTGACTTGTCACTTTAGGGTTTATTCCTAAGTGTGCCTACGTACCCTTTATTTGAAACAAGGGATCAAAGTCAACGTAGTTCGGGGGATGCCTTTTTAAAAGGGCTTTGATTTTGGGCCTTATGGGCCAAAAGGGGTTTTTGGGCTTATTATGCCAAAAATATGTGTTTTGGGCCTTATGGGCCAAAAAAGGGTGTTTTGGGCTTAAGATGCCAAAAAGTGTATTTTGGGCCTTGTGGGCTAAAGAAAGATGTTTTGGGCTTAATGATGCCAAAAGTATGAATTTTGGGCCTTGCAGGCCAAAGAAAGGTATTTTGGGTTTAATGATGCCAAAAATGTGAATTTTAAGCCTTATGGGCCAATTTAATGTATTTTGGGCCTTTTGGGCCTAATCCGATCTCATGGGCCATTTTGGGCCAGATCTGATATCATTGGACCATTTTCAGACCTTTTAAGCAAATCAATGAATTTTAGGCTATTTTAATAACCAATTATGCATTTTGAGCCTCTTTGGGCCAGATCTAATCTTATTAGGCCATTCCTTAGGGCCGGATCTGATCTTATTGGGCTTTTTTAGCCAGATCTGATCTCCTGAAGCCATTTTGGGCCTATTTAAGATATCCTTGATCAAAAAAGAATTAAAATGTAGGCAATTCAGTGCCAAATATGATGCATTTTAGGCTTTTGACCGCGATTATTGATTAATCGGATCATTTGATGCCATTTAATTTGATTTATGAATAATATGCCAGAATTATTTGATTAATTGGTTTTTATTCAAAGATCTTAGATCTAGACATTTAAAAATGATGAATTAAAATTTAGGCAATTATTGCCAAAGCAATGCAATTTGGGCTTAATGACCATAACTATGGGTTAGTAGGGTCATTTCTGCCATTCTATTTGGATCTAGCATAAACACCTTGATTATTGATTAACCAGGTGTTTTTAGCTTAGATCTGACAAAATTAAAGTAAAATGCAAATGATCATGCCTTAGAGAATGTAGAGTAGAAGAGAATAATGAATGTTGTACTCAAAATTAAAAGGATAGAGTTAAAGAAGGTGTAGTGTACCTGATTCAGGAGTCTTCTACTGCGGAGCTTCAGCTTGAATTAATTAATTTTTAGCAATTAGGTGACCACAGATCAAGTAATAATGGAACAGTTTATGCACTAGGGAAAGCAGTAAAGAATCGCTAAAAGCGAGGAGGGAGAGTGATGCCGAAAATTCAAGGCGGGGCCCCGAGAATGGAGCTGGAGACTGCTTTTTATAGGCAAAATCGGTATTTCTGGCGGCCTAGGGCGCCGCGCGGCGGTTTGGGTCGCTGATTCTGGCGGCTTGGCCCGCCGATTGGCAGTTCGGGCCGCCTGGCTTCTTTCAGCGGATCGGGCCGTTGGGTTCTTCAGCGGCTTGGCCCGCTGACAGGCGGCTCGGGCCGCCAGATTTCCTGGCGGCTGGTCCCGCTAGACGGCAGCTGGGCTCGCGAAATGGCGGTTCGGGCCGCCAGTTTCTTGGCGGCCTGGTCCGCTGGATGGCGGCTTGGGCCGCCCATTTACTTGGCAGCTGGGCCCGCCGGTTGGTGCTCGGGGCCGTCATTTTTTGCGGTCTGGGGGCCGAAGTTGGGTATTTTCTTCGCTCTTTTGCGTTTTTCGGGAGTTTTATACTTTCAAAAATTATTCTGAGGGCACCTTTGGATCCCTTGTAATTTTCCGGACATTTCTAGTACCACTTTGGTATAGTTTCGGGATGTTTTTCGAAAGACCTTCGGTCCGGTCGGGCTGTTTGCAGTCCAAAAAAATTAACTTTATGAACCTCAAAATTCGAGTATTCACCAAAATTTAAACACTTTTCTAGTTTGCTAAATTTTTTGTGTTGCAGCTCAATGAATTTCAATGCCAATTTAATCTAAAAAACTTTCACCATATTCACAGTGTAAACATAAACTAAAAAAACTTGGAATATGAAGGGAGAAGGTCAAAGAAGATTAAACACAACAAATTTATGGTGGTTCAATAATGCTGCCTATATTCACTCTCTCAAGCTTTCTCTTGAGTCTTTTGTCTATTATAATATCTTTTCACCAGGCAAGAGAATAGCTAGTACATCCTCCAAGCTTCACAAGTGATTGATCAACCTTTACAAGTTTGATATCCCCTCAAACTTCTTTAAGCTTACACAAGTTCTTAACGATCTCTTCCAAGCGATATTCCCTCACTTGAACAACGTTATATAGATTTTGAAAAAAGAATAATCACTCTCTTTCAACAGGAATACAAGTAGTGAGCTACTAAGAAGAGATAGTGAATATGCCAATGAAGAACAAATGATTTGAATGAAGGCTTTAAAAATAAGGCTCAAATTTTTCAAATTTGTAGCACCTTCATTAATTGTAAAAGGTAGTAAATGCTTGTTTATATAGAGGTATTTAAAGTATCAAATCCTCATCTGCAAAAAGTAACTAATGGATAGTTAAATTTGAAAATCTAGTCGTTACAGTCTGGAAAAATATGCAGTTTGCAGTTAGCCTCAGTCTAAAATTAGTTAGCTAAAAATAGAGTATACAAAAATATAGGTAGCTAATTTCAAACCGTGTTTAAAATTAATTAGCTAATTTAAAAATGCTTTTTAAAATTAGGTAGCTATTTTTAATCTCTCAGAAATCACTTTATCCTTTCTAAAATTAGATAGCTAATTTTAACCCTTAAGCAAAAATTAGGAAGCTAATTTTAGCTTCTTTAAAAACTAGTCTTCTATTTTCAGGCTAAGTTTAAAACAATTGTGAAATACTTTTAATCTTCAGGGCATAGTGAAAATTTCTGAGAATTTAAGACATAAAATTCATCATTAGCTCATTGGACTCTCTATTCTTTTACATTTGTCTTATAAAGGAAATATTAGTTCTATCTTCACCTTCACTTTGCCTTTTTGAGTGTTATAACAATTGTGGATCACCAGTTTTTTCCTTGGTCATATGATCTTTACATTCATATCTCTCCTGACATTAATCTTCTTGTATACTAGAAGCTTTGTACAATGATTAGTGCAAATGCATTAAGTTTTTCTATTATCAAAATCAAGTATTTACCTTATGGGGTTAACACCTTTTTACCTTTGGAAGATTGGAGATTCAAGTTTTGACATTCTACCAAAATCCAATTTCAAAGGTGGTCATCGAAATTTTGTTAACAATGGTAGGTTTAGTAGTTGAAATGATTGACAAATTAGAGGTTTTCACTTTGTCTAGGGAATTTTCGCCACTAAAGATCTAGTTTAGGGTTTGAGGTTAGGACTTTCAGATGTCGAAGGTTTTTGTTCAAAGTGGGTCTTTTCCTGTGAACGTGACTTTTTTGGGCCCTAAAAGTTCCATATAAGTGTTTTTGTTGTTGAAAGTGGGTTTTGTTACTATCCAGAGGACATTGTGCACTAAAATTCCTATGCTCAATCTTAATCCTATGCTCAATCGTATATCACACGTTTTGTGCATACTTTCTTATATATGTTTAAGGGGTTTTTAGGAGATAGTTTAAGGGGTTTTTAGGGAATAGTTAAGGATTTTTTTAGTAGGAGTGTGCAGTATTCAGTTAGAATAGAAAAATTGAACCAAACAGGTTTGATCGGTTCAATTTCTTTGTTCAATCAACTTGATTCAATTTTTTATTACATATAATTTTAATTTTTCAGTTCGATTCAATTTTTAAAATAAAAAAATAAAATAACCAAACTAAGCTTATTTATTAAATAAATTTTGGTTTTATTAAGGTTTGATTCATATTTTTTAACTCGAATCTCAATTCGATTCGATTTTTAAAGTAAAAAAATTAAAATAACCAAACTAAGCTTATTTATTAAATAAACTTTGATTTTATTAAGATTTAATTCATATTTTTCAACTCAAATCTTGGTTTTTAATTTTTCAACTTATTTCTCTTTTAAAATCAAATTTCAATTAAAAATAATTAATTGAACCGACCTATTTATTGAATAAACCTTGAGTTTATAGACATTTAAATTCATGTTTTGAACTCGAACCTTCTTTTTCAAAGGTTCAATCTATTTCTTTTTCAAAATCAAATAAACAAGAAAATTAATTAATCAAACTGACTAATTTATTAAATAAAATTTGATTTTATTGAGGTTTGATTTATTTTTTTAACTTGAACCTTATTTTTTTAAATGTTTAACATATTTAACAAATAAAAAAAAAAAAAAGAAAACTGATTAATCGAACCAAACTGAACTAAGAAATTTTGATTCAGTTCAATTGATTTTTCACCTACTTTGGTTTGATTCAATTTTTGAAAATTTGAAATTTCGATTTTTGATATCTTCAATCGGACTGATTCGAATGCTAACCTCCATTTTTGAGAAACTATGAATTTGTTTTTTTTTTTTTTTTTTTTTTTATAGGCGCAGACTTGAGGAGCAATGATTCTTAGGAATGAGTAGCCTAGTAGAGTTAAAGCTTGACTCTCCAATAGGTGAGTGAATATAAGCTTTAAAAAAAAAGAAAAAAAGAAAAACAAACTATAACATGGTGATGCATCATATCATAGGTTGCTTGCATTAGAATCAATAATATGCAATATTTAATTACTTGTGTTTTGTGTGGAGGATTTTGGATGACCCACTACCCTCTCTAGATACTATTCCATGTTGTTAGTATATGATAAGGAAAAAAAAGGTTAAGGCCAAGTCTACGACTATGACACTGTGGAAAGATATTGTGTTTAAGAAGAAGTCCTGAGAAGCCTTAATAGGATTGAGCAATTTGAATTTTGAAAGGCCACCAATGATAAATCCCCCATATGTGATGATATGAAGTATTCATATTCAGCGGTAACGCAAGTCGCAGTTTGGTACAATTGTCATGGGTTCGAATCTCAGCAGCGGCAGAGTGAGGGTTTCACCTATGTGGATGGGCCCTTTGTGCGCAGTGAGTCATCGGCCTCCCATTTGCGTATCGTTGAGCCACCGTAATTTACCTCCCCATTATTCTGTCGGGCTGGAGTGTGAGGGACTCTTAAGGTAAGGGTAGAATCACCTTTTGGTACAATGAAGTATTCATATTGTATTAATATCAAATAATATTTTTATATATTTTATATGCTACCTATAATAACTTATCCACTCTGTACTCCAATGTTACAGTTTACTAGAGAATATGGAGTAAAGTTAATAGGGGTAGTTAATTTCATTTAGTTTTCTGTTTGGACATGAACTTTAGATCTATAGAATTTTGCACTACACTCTAAGGTGTTTTTTCTATTATTTCATGAATTTTGAGATTTAAAATTGTAATAATTGAAATTTTAAAATTTTAGTTCATATTCAGTACGTATGTACGATGTTATATATGAATAAATGTAGTGGTTTAAAATGCATGCCAAAATAATAATTATTTTAAAATATATTTATTATGAGATCTTGAGATATGTGCATATTAGACATATTAGAATTTCGGCTATTTTAAATTAATTTGAACCTAATGCTCGCTATTCAATAGGGTTGTTGTACAAAACTGAAGAAGATAAACTCTTACACCACTTAGATAATCCATTTAGGGTTTAAAAAGTATGAAACATAATTGCAGGTTGAAAAGATAGTTCCTTTTCCATGAAGCAACCTATAGACAAAAACAGAAAAAAAAAAATCAAACCAACAACTATTCACAATCTAGTCCTATAAGTAGGGAAGAGAAAACTCATACCAAGGGCTAAGGAAAAGTCATCATCCCCTCCAAGAAATCGGCAGGGAAAAGCCAAATTTCACAGTAGGAAAAGGTTATAAAGCATCAGGCTAAGACCATCTCCAACCACAAACACTAAATTTTACACAAAAATCACCTATTTGGGTCATATATAGTAAAAAGTACTCCAACCATAAACACCAAAATCAACACCAAATAAGAATATTCTTCAAAAATTCTACCAACATTTTATTTTTAATTTATTATTATAAATTTAACACAAATACTTTAATTATTTTATTAAATAATTTAATAATTAATTTAATAATTAATTTAATAAAATTTAATA
>CAOGCB010058487.1:0-15751 GCA_948266635.1 Cnidoscolus chayamansa
TCAATAATAACATTTTGCATCTTAGATTCTTCATGCCACTACCTGAAGCAAGGACAGATCCTCAGCTAATTGTGACAATATTCCAGCCACAAAAGCATCCCCAGCACCCGTAGTGTCCACTGCATCCACCTTTAGGCCCTCCACTCTTCCACTGAATTCCTGTCATGTACAACACAGTCCGAGTTGGACATAAACTGTCAAAGAATGGAATTATCATCATGCCAGAGAGATGTTTCAAATGCTATTAAAACCATTTCAAACTCATTATGTTACAAAATGTAAATCTGTTTTTTATCCTCTAGATTTTGGACCAAATCTTCTATACCGACTCATTGGAAAGAGTGTCCCTTACAGCAGCCCTTGCCAAGATAAATTTGAAAGCTGAGAGAGTTTTCCAAATTTTAATTTGATGATAGAAATAACCAGATAATGGTCATTCTCACAAACTTCCAATTTTCTCCAGAGACCAAAATATTGAGAATTTTGTGAACCAAATTGCGATACTGTCAAAAATATTCACATTACTTGGGCAATTTCAGAGTTGATGCCTGAAACTTAACCTAGTTATTCAATCACCTAGAGCCACAATCCAGGAACTAAACTAGTAAAGGAAAGTTTGATTTCAGGAATGATCTTCACTTATTAAGCTTCTCTCTCTCTCTCTCTCTCAGCTTTTCTAAATTTTGGAAGCAAAACATGTTTTTCATCATCTCCAATGGATATACCTGCTCACTTTCACATTTTCTTCCAACTGAATACAATAATAATTAATACCTGCAACCATCTGCACCCTCAGTGACAAGAAGCATTTTAAGATTTGGATGAAATAGTTTTCTAGCAACAGCATCCTCATATGGATCTTCCTCTTTAGTTAAGAAAGAGATCTCTTCTTCACTTATCTGAGAGATATAATTTAGCGGTGGTCAATAGAATTGGTATTTCTATCCACAACATGCCATGCCTCTGAATATGATGAATAGCAAGCACAAGATTCTTAATCTACACTTAGAGAGTCATTACCTTAAAGCTCCCAAATGCTCAGAATGCCCTCTCTGGCACTCTCAGCAGATGACCACAGTGGAAGCCTCAGGTTAGGATCATAGGATAGAAGGACACCAGCATCCTTTGCTGCTTTTGCTGCTGCAATGTGTGCTGACTTGCATGGCTCTGTTATGAGACTTATAGAGCCATAATGAAATATTTTTGCCTTCCATGGAGCAGAAAATAGGAGAAATAAATCAAAGTTTTAAAATTTGAGATTTTGGTCCATGGGCAGAAAATTTTAAGTAAAAGAAAAACTTTTACATACCTTCCTGATCAAATCAAAATCAAGTTCATCTTCTCGAAGCAACATATCAGCACTTGGATTACGGTAAAACATGAACTCGCGTTCTCCATCACTTCTCAATGTAACAAATGCCAATGCAGTTAGTGCACCAGGGTCAAATAGCATCCCTTCATTGTTCACATTATTCTCCTTTAAAATATTGGCAAGCATGTATCCAAATTCATCTTCACCAACCTGTGCATGTCGCAAAGAAGATTTGAACTTTCAAAGGTAAATTGAGAATTTTTCCAGGGAAGTTGGGGGAAAAGTGTTAAGTGGTTCATGAGAAAACATCACAATGTATCAATTTCAATATGGGGTGTAATGTGCTACAAATTCATGAATTTGAATTGCAGAATAATGTAGTTTAAATTAATATTAGTATTGAGTTAAGCATGTGCTAACTTAAGTGAGATGGTTACAGGAAAAAGGTGTTATTGATTGAGAAGAAATTTGTTATTCCCGACTTTTGTGGATAAATTTGCCTAGCTAATTACATTTTAGCATCAGCCTTTTTAATGATCAGATGCTACTGTTGAAATTAGAAAGTGATGCACAAATTCTCAGAATTATTTGAATTAATAAGCTGATGATTGCATCAATTCAGGAAATATCTGAATTCAGCTCATTTAAAGCATAAAAGTAACAAGATATTTGACGCTCTTTATGCACCAATAAAACATTGAATATCAAGTAATTCTACCTGTACATTAACAGTATTATCTAGTGATGATTATGCTACGGTTAGAGGGTGCTCCAAGTGGTGAAAAATATACAGAAACATGTGGCAAGCTAATGGCATAATATTTTCTTGGATATGGTCAGTGTACCCTCTAGACGAACTTCACCTTCCAAATAAAAGGAAGCTCTATCCTAATTTACTAGTAATTTTATCAAGATATTCCAAGGAAATTATTCAGGAACACCGTCAGGAATCTCGTCCAATTGTGCATTTCACTCTTCTCTAGGAATGCACAAGGATGTGTATCACAAATCAATATTATCATTGCATAATGAACTTAATCATAGCATCATTTTCATAATGTGAAAAATATGGGAAAAGAGAACTTTCTCAAAAGCATATAAAATGATAAGAGAAACATTAATTCTACCATTTAAATAGGCTTAACACATAATTCCAAAAATTAAGCTGGTTAAAACGATTAGACCGACTGTGAAAAAGGATACATTATTACTCCAATAAGAGGTTTCTGTTGCATCATTGAAGTTGAAAGCTTCACAAACACAAAGCAACGCCTGAATGAGGCACTAAACTTAGCTTTGATGCCAGTCAAGAATTGTGGATTAGCACCAATCTCTCCAGGTTGTGGACCAACTGTTGGTTGCCATGAAGCTTTGCACCTTCAATGACCCTGACACCCTAGTGAGAGTTTGGATTGCATGATGCAAGTTTGTTGTTCATCAACAACTGAATTTTCAAAAATGATGATCTCACACTTCATTCACCAGTTCAAGAAGGCACGAGTGTCACAGGAGCAAAAGAAAGGACAGACCTAATTACTCCATATCATGTCCCCTTTTATTTTCTTATACTATTCTGTGTTTGCCTTCTAAATTTTCCTTGTGTGTATGTGTGTTTTAGTTTCTGTTTTATATCATAAGTGTTCAGCATTTGAATCTTAAACCTTACTTAGATTCCATAATATAACTATAGTCTAAGAAATCTAGCAATTAATTCTCCATAGATTGTGGTCCATTTACCTACAAAACCCAAACCTTGTTATATACAATATTTTAGTCTCAAGCACCTTCACGAGTTGACATACACTTTGAAATCCTAGAATGCCTAGGTAACCAATCTCCCACCCAACCACAAGCTCTGGTCTGTCAAAGCTATTGTTCTCCATAAGGTTACGTGGTCATTTAGTTGCGAATTCTACAAGTGCTGCTTTCTTATATTTTTAAAAAATGGATAGAAGATTGTATAAATATAGTTAAGATGGTACCTTTCCAATAAAAGCAGAGCAGCCACCAAGACGAGCAATACCAAATGCAACATTTGCTGGTGCACCTCCTGGAGCCTTTTTAAATGCAGGTGCTTCAGCCAGTGAAACGCCACTGGTGGTTGGGACAAAATCAATTAGCATTTCCCCAAAACAAACCACAAGGGACGACTCTTTTGTTTCATTTAACCTATCACCTGAAAATGCTCTACCTACAACATAATAGTTGGAAGAAACAAAAATAAATTTAACAGCTGCAGAAAGTTGGACACAAGAAGAAAATGTTTGATTGTCAAAAAGAAATTGAATTAAGTTATGAAAGTGATATATGAGATCCACTCATCAACATTTCTTGCAGCCATGAAGCATGGGGACTGTATACTGAGGTTGACTCAGCTAAGCTACTAATTACCTACAACATCCTAACAAGGGGAATAACTCATAGCAACAGCAAAAAAAAAAAAAAAAAAAAGCCAAAGGATCAACCAGTTGAAAACTATTCAAAGAAATGGCTAGTAAATTTTCAATGAAAATTGGACAGTCTAAAGTAACTTGCCCTTAAGATTATGAAGTATCCATTAGATAAAGAGAACAAAAAAGCATAAAATTTAACATTAAAATTGCGATAGATTAAAAAAAGGAAAGCGAATTTGTAATTTGAAGAAATGAGATACGTACTTTGGAAACTGCATCGAGGAATGGAAACGAAAGGAGGAGAAGAGAAGGCAGAGCAGAGGCTCTAACATCCCCACGTCTGAAAGTAACCGAATGACGAGAGTGCAAACCCACACCACTAAAGCAAAAGGCAGTAGAGTGAAAGAGCCATGAAAAGAAACAAAGATTTTGGTTGATTAATCGGCCAAAAGCACCATTAAATTAATGGTACTTGGTTGACAAATTTGAAACTAAGTGTTAAATACAATATTTTTTTTAATCAACAAAATGAAAATTACATACCATAGAAATTCTATTATAAAATCATAATTTTAGAATAAAATATATAAGATACTGATCTGATAAATACAACTAAAATTAAAGAATAATTATCATTAAGATAAAAATAAAAATATTTCATTAATGAAAACAAATTATAAAATAAAAAATTAAATTGAATAATAACAAAATTTCAAAATAATATCAAAATCTAGCGATCCTAACATCATAAAGCCCATCCACCACAGTCTACGGCTAGGAAATCTTATCCCAGTCTTTATCTTCGATTTATTTTTCTTTCTTTTCCCTTTCTGATTGATTATATATATATATATATATAATTACATGTCATTAAATACTGAATTTATTAATTTTATTAAATAAAAACTATTTTTAATTATCAGGTAAAGACAGCAGTGACTGAAACATTGAAAATAACAAAAATACGCAAACCGAAATGATAAATTTATTGTAGAAAATTGCAAACGAAGCCACATTATTGTTGAGTAGAGACAAACCCCAGTTGAAGTGGTCACAGTGCCAACTTGCAAAGGCCACAGCTGATTTTTATAAATAAGAAGGAATACATATCTAATCTTCATCATCATATTACTGCGTAAGTGCGTGGTTCTTGTGTTGGGTCTGAGTAATGGCTCAGCTTGCTCAGCTTTCGAAGGTCGAGAGGCAGATAGGAATTAAAACATCTCCAGACAAGTTCTATAGCTTCTTCAAGAATCATATGCCCCGTTTTCCTCAGATGTTTCAGAGTAATATTAAGAGCTTTGAACTTGTTGGAGGTGGTGAGCTCAAAACTGGCTCTGTCACACGCTGGAAATATTGCCTTGGTAACACCATCTTTTTTCTGTATCTATTTACTTATTTATTCTTTTATTGGAACTCATGCAATTTCAATCATTTTCTAATACGTTTGATAAGGCAAAGCAATATTTACACTGTGTATTATTATGATGAAAATTAATAATTATGTTTTTACTTAAATTAAAAGAGCTATAATTACACATGCAAACACACGCACACAGTTTTGTAATCTAAAAGTGAGTGGTATTGTGAACGTTAAATAGATGGAAGTCCAGTGATGGGAGCAAAAATAAAGATTGAAGCTTTAGACGATGCAAGGAAGACACTGGTTTTTGATTGTGTCGAGGGGGATCTAATGAAGATGTACAAGAGTTTCAAGGCCAAAGTTGAGATCGGTGCTGACTACGTCAAATGGACTTTGGAGTATGAGAAGGCAAACAACGATTCACCAAACCCAGATGCCTACTTGGACGTGGCAGCCAAGGTCTCCAAAGGAATTGATGCTCATCTTTGTAAATAAGTTGCTTCAGGATAGCGAATAAAATGAATATATAAAGACTATTCACTTAATTAAGTTTATCTACAACCTTACTCGTCACATGTATGTAATAATTATCAGAATGTGGTATATAGTTGTGTTTAATAAAACAACTGGGAATTCTGGGTGCTATATAATCAGTGGATTATAATATTTGTCCTCCTTTTCTCTCTTCTCTTCTCTTCTCTGCATGTCATTGGGGAATCTTCGTACAAGTTTATATCACCTTTTTTGCTGAAAAAATGAAAAACTATTGCAACGTGTTTCATTAAGGGTGGAAAACTGGATTAGAGCAAAGATAAATGGCGGAGACATTACAGTCATAGCAGGCAGGATAACTAAGTTGGTAGAAAGAGAATTTCCCAGTAATTAGAACTTTCCATTTGCCTAATTCAAATTATTTCAAGCTATGCAGAGTAATAGAGATAATAAAAATTTGTCTGCGGTAACTGATGACATTCATGAAATCTCTACACATTGCAATAAAGCAATCTACAAACCCCTAGAACCTGGAATATCAATCCACTGCAGCTGGAGTTCTACTTCGCCGCACTCTACATTTCTGAGTCTAAGAAATACGTTTTGGATCACCTTGCCGTTAACCCAGATTATTTGGCTTTCTTCAGCTAGGCAATTCTGCCTGCTTGGTGGGATTCTTGTTATTATGGTTTCGCTGGGGAGGCCTTCCAGGTGCATTTTTAAAACTTCCAGAAATGGACGGATATCGAACTCTGCATCTCCCATTTTGTCATCTCGGCTGAATGCGTCCCAGTCATAAACTAGCTGGAATACCATGGAAAGAAGCAACTCATCAACATTGAACTCAGGAAGCAGCAATTTTCATAGTTAAGCATTATTATAACAAGCTAATAGAAAGAAAATTTCTCAGGAGTGATTTACTCCAATTAAAGCAAGCAAATTACAAGTTCTTCATCTAGAATTCTCTTGGTTGAATACCCCTTTGCAAATAAACTTAGCGTTTTGATTTAATACTATATATTTCAAGCTCTCATCCACTTCAGACTTTCAGTTCTGGGGTCATATAAACACACATTAATTTTTTTTTCCCTCATTTTAAACATGGAAAAAGATAATTGTCCTGTTTTCGGCAAGCAAGTACATAATGTCAAGAACTGCAATACTCACAATCTTGATTGGAAGATTTGGGTTATCAATAGAAAGAGTTAAGTCTTCATTCCACTCAGGATTGACATTTTTCTTCACCACACGAGTCTTCACTTTCTGCAGAAGGCCACAATTTTATAAAGATCAGTTGCAAAAAATAACAATGAAAGCCAAATTAAACTAACCTTAATCATAATTGGCTTCAGCCTGGTTTAGGAAGAGAAGAACATCAAAACTGACGATTTTTATTTTCTTGCTTAGCTATCTTTGCTCCCACAATAATATAAAATTATAAAATACTAGTCAGCCTGGACTAAGTGGTTTGAGAGAACCAAACAAACTATAACTAGATTAGGTTTCTATCAATATTGGTATTCTGATACAGTAATGTCACTAACAAAGAAATCAAAGATTTTTCTCCTTTTCTTTTTCTGGGTAGATTTGCAAATTGAATCAAAATATAAATTGATTGGAAACTCGAGAAATTGAAAATTAAGAAAAAAATTATTTTTACATCAAACATGGAGAAGGACAAGTATATGCACGGTAAGTGCTTCATTTTCTCTTAAAATCAGCTTCGCGATGCGGGTTCTGTGGTGAGGCTAAAAATGATAATCCTCTTTAAAGATTTCCCTCTAGATGGAGTGAATTTCAAAAATAACACAGAAATCGGTTTGAAAGGAAAAACAGAAGTTAAAAAACAAAGATAAGGAAATTGAATCCACTGTTTCCAGTTCTGTAAGAAAATGGCAGCACACCCTTATTCAAGAGGAGCATACAACTAAGCAAATGAAAACCCATGTATTACTGAAATGCAAGAAAGATTCCACGAGAAACAGGAAATGAAAATTTAATTACCTGTTTGCCCATCCTGACCACAACATAAGGGTCACTGCTGATCACATCTCTGACTGCAAGATTCACCCCTTTGAGCACATGAATTCTGAGAAGCCCCAATAGGTTTTCCATATCGAGAAACGAAAGAATAACAAGAGCAGTCGCAGAAAGCAGAAGATAAAGACGAGACAAAGAAACCGAGAAAGAAGAAATTAAATGATTGTTGGAGGACTTAAATTCAGCTAGAAAAGATCAAAGGGGTAACGTAGTTTTTCTCGACGCAGGTGGATTGGTGGCTTGCGAGTAGCTACTACAATAACGTATATATATCCACCGAGGGAAAGGGTCGTATTCAGAGTAGCAACCTGTTTAAGTGTAAGAAAATAAAATTTCCTGTAAATAAACATTAAAAATGTAACAGATTAATTAAGGAGACAAAAATTAAAATTTTAAAATATTTCGATTAAGTGTTCATAGAAATAAAAATAAAAATAAAAATTTATATGAATAACATAAAACTATTTTTTTATATAGAAATTTTATTTTTATTTAAAAAATAATATCAATCTACTCGTTTAAGATTAAAATGATTTTAATACTGGACAGTGTAAGATCCGACTGAATAGTGAATAGTTTTGTCTTCAACGTAGTGATCAGTGGCTGCTTGGACACTACGCGTGGTTGAAGAGCTTTGACCTTTTTCCCATTTACATTGTGCTGAGTAGGACAACATTGACGGGAAGACCAAAGGCTGGCTGACCTTGTTAGCCGTTTGACCCGCTCTCCAATCATAATAATATTAATGACTACACCAGCATCTACAAAAGCCAAAAAGTGATATAACATGCTCAGCTTTAATGGTTATATATAATTTTAAAAAGTTCTTTTATATAAAAAAATTTAGTTGATATATTAATTATATATATTTTTATAAAATTTTTAATCTATGCATTTTATTATTATAAATTAAAATTTATATAATTTATTATTAAAATTAATTAATTAATTCATGCGTACTTATTGAAATTTATCATAAAATAAAAAAATATTAATATTTCTCAATTATTTATAAATTTATCATGCTAAGTACTAATTGAATAATTGTTATACTAAGTTTCCACGAAAACTTAAAATTAAATAAATACTATTTATCTTTTCATAAAAAAAATGAAACTATTTTTATTTTCATAAAATTTTAAAAACTATTAGAAATAATAAATTGTATTTAATTTTAGTATAATATGTGTTCATATTCTTTTATTAGATATTAATGATTCATGTTACTAAAAATTTAATGTTATATTAGGCAGAGCCATAAAATAATTTAAAAGATAACATTATAATTATAAATATTTTGTAAAGGGTTGGGCTTCTGATGAGGGGAAGTTTTGAGTAGTGGGTTCCATTGGCCCATTTCATTTGGTGGGCTTCAAATTAAATTGTTCCCTTGTCGCTCTCGCTCTCTCACGTGTCGCCGTCCGTCTCAAGTGTGGTGATTTGTGAACCAAAAATGTTGATCTTTTATCACCCGCCACGTCCATCAACCCCTGTCACGTGGCACATTTCACCTCGCGCTCCTCATATCACTATCTCCCACGCACAAACGCACACTCTCTCGCAGAGCTGAGCTCCCTCCATTGATTTTCTGGGTAAGTTCGCTTTCAACAATCTATAGCTACCCAGTCATTGATTTTTCTTCTTCTTATATCTTTCACTGTCTCTCCCTTGCTATCGATTAACTGATTTGGAATTTCGCACTGCAGATTTTATCTTTTAAAATGTGTTGATGCCTCCTGCTGCTAACCATATTTCCACTTCTAGCTTTAGCATTTGTGGATAAAACGAGGCTTCTAACATTCTGTCTTTTTTGCTTTGTTATTTTGGCTAGTGGACCCGTGATAATGGAGATTGGCACAACAGTGTAAGCATCCCTGACAATTTATTTATTTATCTATCTACTTTTTGTAAAAAGCAATCTCATAACAACCTAATTGATCTGGTGATGGTGTTAGACGCTACCGTTTCCTGATGGCTTATGTTACAGTTTCTACATGATATTTTTTCCTAGAACTTTAGTTACTTTCTTCAACTATCATTTGCTTGTGATGAGCTCTTGCAGTTTGATTTTTACTCGAACCATTCGATGGATTCAACTTACAATTTTTTTGCCGTGCCTATTTTGATATTTTTCAGAAGATTAGTTGAGTATCCTTTTAGACACTTTCTTTTATCATGTTTGCTTCTGTTATGATCATCATAGGTGTTGTAATGGCAGAAAAGTACCTTGGTTTTCATGGAATTTGCAAATGCTAGATTGGAAAAGTGTCCATAAACTTCATTACAACGTGGTTGGCTGTAATGTAAAGATGAGCTACCCAAGATTGTCTCATCTGCATCAGGCAAAGGGTTGGATGAGCTGTGAATTCTGGAGAACATATACCGTGCCAATTAGTTTGGGGGACTCTTCATCAGTACAATCTGAAGATGAAGAGAATGGATCTACTGATTCATCAGAGGACCTTCTTGCTCAACCATTGAGCAGTGATGATGTGAGCTTATATTGTCTTATTTTATGATAAATATTAAAAATGTAATCTTATCATATAACTTCAAATTGACATGGTTCTCCTAGGACGTGTTTGGTGTTTTCTTTTAATGAGAGAAATAAGGTGCAACTGGAAGGGCATCTTACTGTCTATCAACTAGGATGTGGTACTATAACAGATGAAGAAAATTAAAAATAATACTTGCAGTTGCTACTATGGCTTTATACTTAGCCTCTTTGACCTATGGTTTCTAAACCATATCCATTCGTAAACTCTAGTATCTCCCATTTGTTTCACTAGTTAAGATATAATCACATGTTTAGACATGACTTAAATCTATAAGCCACAATCTAGATGTACCTTTAGTTGCAGATAATAAAGCTCTACAAACTTGATGAATTGAGAGGGCAAGGAAGAATCAAAAATGCCAAACTTCAAGCCAAAACTTTTTTCTTTATATTTGTTCTGCCACTCATTTGTATATCTCTGTTACAATATTTCCATTAGACCAAATGTTTTTCTTTCTTTTGTATCTTAGTCTATGCAACCAACACTTAAAGAAAATGCCCATATACACACACACACGGTGCACCTTTTGGCGAAGGGTTTTTGCATCCTTTCATGCTAGTAACTGCTACATGCAGTTAGCCCTCTTTGTTTTTGATTGGATTTTATATTTTATTACATTTATTTCATTTGACCAAGGTCAGTGAATTTAAAGATTTAGTTGACCCATATGGGTGCCCAAATTCCTTAAATAGAATTGACTATGTTGAGGAAGAGACTAATTTAGGATCTCCTTTTGTATGCTGAAAAAACAGAAGTATACTACCCTTTCACATAATTTTGGAAGAGCAACGATTGGTTCATTTCTGAACTGAACTTGAATTAGAAAACCGAAAAAACCAAAATAAGAAATTTTATAGACCAAACCAAACTGAATATAGATAGAAACCAAATCAAACTAAACTATTTTATCAGTTTTGTCCATCAGTTTTCATGTTTCCAAAGCAATACGCAGATCTCAAACAATCCCAAGAAATTGGTTTTGATTCACTCACTCAGATTTTCAATTTGCAATCTAAAGAATCTTGATACAATACATAAATGGATACAAAGATCAAACTCCAACGATAGATAAACAATAACAAAATCCCAATTAAAAAACACAAAGATAGATATAAACAACAGTAAAAGAAGATAAACAATAAATAAATTCCAAAATAATAATTAATAACTAATCCAAACCAAATAGACCAAATAATCGAACCAAATAAAGAATTTGTTTCAGTTAGGTTTTTCGGTTTAAATGGAAAATTGCTGACCCCTAGTGAGGATATGCATTATATCTTTCTGTATCCATGGATGCAGTTGCTTTTTAAATGCAAATGAGCCAATGGCCATGGAATAGAATCTTTATGTTGTCTTTTTTTTGTTAGGAAAACAAGTCATTAGATGTTAGCTGTTGCTAGTTGTTTGTTGTGTACCTTGCACTTCTTGTGTGAAGTTCTACTTCCATTATGCCTGTTACAAGTGATTTGCAGTGGCCTGGATTAACTCCATAGTGCTGATATTTGGTGTCCCAAACACAATGCACCACCTGAACTTATGACTGTAATCCTTAGTGTAAAATAATGTTTAATTGATTGTAGTGGCAACCATAACTAGTCTAAATAGCATGGGATAGTTGCTGTCTGTGTGAAAAATTTTCAAATCTAAATTCTTTGCTTATATATAATTATATATTTATCGGCATCAAGGCACATGCACACACAATTTGCAGCACATGAACACACACACAACTTCACCTAATACTGAAAACATATTCTGTAAATTTCTAACAGTTGAAGGCACTGCTAGCGGATTCAGAAAGAGAAAAGCTGATTAAAAAATTAAGTGAAGCCAATCAACATAATAGGTTCCTTAAAAGACAGGTTTGTATATGCCAAAAGTTGGTATGCTTTTAGAAATCTGATATGGCGGCCTTTCTTCTTTCTCTGGTTTGTATTGTATTTATGTTACTGGCTTTGGTTATATTTCTAATTTCTTCTGTTGGTTTAAGATTTTCTATAAGAATCACATCCAATGATTTGCTGTGTTGTTTATATATTATAACCATCATGAATTTTCATGTATGTGCACAAGTGAAGCCAAACGGAAAGAAATATTAACATAAACATTTTGCATTTCCGACTATCAACAAGTGAGAAAAAGATTGGGAAAAAAAAAAGAACAAAAGTATTCCCTTACAAAGAAAGGAAGAGATAATGGCTAAAACCCCAAGTAAGACCTGGAATGTTTTTGAAATATTTAGTTGCACTTGCATCCCTTAGTTTATTGTGTGTAATTTGGTTAACTGTATTCACATGTTGAATAGGTCCAATTTTTAGCTTCATTGGAACCTGAAAAGGCTTAATGTTTGGACTCTATTTTCTAAATTTATTCTTATAATACGATTTAAACATACTAATGTGGTATATAAATACTCAACTAATGGATGAGAACATATTTGCCAGTGCTTCATGTGCAGGAAATTTTACATTAGGATACATCTTTAAAGACTGAAATCGTGTTTTTGTCCACTTCTGTACAGTTGCATGTAAAAGAAGATGAACTGGTTAACTGGAAAAGTGAACTGGCTGTCATGGAACTTGAAATTCAGGTTCATGCTTACTTTTCCCCTTGTAATTTCATTAAAAAAGTCATACTCATCATCACATCTAAATCTAATACAAAAACAAGTATGTAGATGCACTAAACTGTCCCTATTTAAAGAGACATTCAATTGAATATTCTCTCACCATTGTTGTGGGGACAAGGATTAATTATGAAGTAGCGGCAACATTTCTTGTTTAATACTTGATTGATGGTAAAACTAGGGGAAGTTGGCATTATAGGCATAGAATAAGGCTTGTTGAGAAAGGCTTGGATATTTAGAGATTTGCCATGGGGCTTGAACGTCACCAATGCCTCTGACATATTGCATATTAAACTTCACTCTTAAATATGCTTACATTATATATATATTCACATGCTGCCTACAGGTACCATACTTTGTTCATCACATGTTACATTTTTATTCACCCCTTATTTTATCCACCAAGTCTCACATATCATACATCTCCATGTAAATTTCAATTTTCATCTAGCTGATTCATTTGTTCATTTCTATCTACCTATTTCACATGATTATAAGCATTTTTTATTCACACATTATTAGTTCATCTCTATCTACCAATTTGACATGTTTTATATATATATATAGATAGATAGATAGATAGATATCACATTTAATATTAGCTAATTATCTCATCTACCTCATTCCACATGATTAATGAATTTTTCTGTGTAAAAATTGCTGTTGATTTTTGAACTTAATCTGTATGCCTGACTTATTTATAGTTTATACACGTTGGGTAGTTTTCACATGTTCTGCATGACTGCTCTGTTCTTGGCATCAAGTTAACACACGCATGCATTAATTGTGTAACATCATCTAATTTCTACTATTAGATTCTTAATTTGTTTTGGACAGACAGGCTTTAGTTAAGCTGGCAGAAGAAATAGCTCAATCTGGCACTCCAGAAGGTTCAAGAAAGATAAATGGAAAATACATTCAGTCTCATCTCCTTTCACGTTTAGAAGGTAGAATGACTTTTTCTTTCAAATTTTTTTATGTTGATAGATTTCTCCTTTTCCAGAAATTTAGAGCTAAAGTCATGTTATGATTTTGTTAATATTCTTTTAAGCCAAAAAAAAACAGACAGCCAAATTCCAAAATCCAGTCTAGTTCCACGTTTCTATTTTCACTCCCCCTCTCTTTCAGTTTTGCTATTAATTTCTCTATCTAGCTTCTGGTATTTTGATGTATTCCAATTACAGGATCTGGGGTTTAGATGTGCATTAATGAGGCAATTGGCAAATTGGACCTGCTTGCCTTTCTATATCAGTTTGTTGGTTTGGGTTATCTTTTTTTTTTTTGGACATGATGGACCATTCTAACAATTTATTTGATAATTTGGTTCAATGAACTCTTTCCTTTTTTTCACTAAACAATAATCTAGTCCCCCTTTTTTTATTGCTGTCAAGCTGTCCACGAGAAATTAAAGGAACAAATACAGGGCATTGATGCTGCGCAATCCAAGGAGGTTCACTTATTCTGGTGTGGCATGGCAGAGGTAAGCATAGAAGATGTACCATCATAAGCCTCATAAATATTTCTTTACTTACATTTGCTTGCAAAATATTGGGCTCTTTTATCATATTGAATTGACCTGAATTACTGTTCCTCTGGCCCTCAACAACGTCTCAATGACATTGAGGCAAAATCATAGGTTAAATCAATGCCCTGATTCATACTTAGTTTCTAAAGCCCTAGAAGCTTCTCTCACTTTATGTTATGTCTATATTTTGAAATAATTCTCTTCATTCTCAAGTGATCAGATAAAAGGAACATTGTCATTTAATTATCCTCTTGGGTTATAACTTGGAAGTCCTCTGCAGTGATCAAGGGCGTTAGCTTAATGTAAGCTTATTTAAAAATTGAATCCTAACAAATCTGCCTTTGGGACGAGATTAATAAAATGTAATGGCTACAGCGGATGCTTATAAATTTGCTCGATTTTACATGATTAAAAAATGAATCTGTAAAGGAATTATTGTCTTTATTATAATGAGAGAAAAAGTGCACCTGTTTTCCTTGTATGAACATAACAGTGTGAATATTTTTTATTCTTGGTTGGTTACAGTGTGAATAATTTAATGTACTTAGTAGAGTAAAAATAAATTTTTAGATGTTTACTTTCATTTGAAACTTGATCATTTCTCAGAGTGTACAAGTAATGGGCTCCTTTGATGGTTGGAGTATAGGAGAGCACCTATCCCCGGAGTATGATGGTTCATTTACAAAGTTTACGACAACATTAATGCTTAGACCTGGAAGGTAGTTTTTTTTTATAATAAAAATGGAAGTACAAAAAAGAAAAAAAAAAAAAGGATTCCTATGGTTTCACACTTCTGACACAAAAGGGACAGTACTCCTTATCATCATTTGCTGTTAAGTTATGCTGATGTGACGATGAATAGAAGGAATATGGCACTAATTTGACTGAGATGACCTTTAGAGCCATGTTAACCACAGTTAATGGTAAATGATGATTTGGATCACATTTTGTTACTGAGTATAACATATGGTATAAAAAATTGACAAAAATTAAAACGGAATCCCTTGTGTGAATCAAAATGCAACGTCATAGGGATTTTTTTAATATTATTGTTATTTTGTAGTTTCCCCAAATTTCTATCGTGCATTGTAGCTAGTTGGTTGTCTTCTTAGTTTTTCCTCTCTAACCTTTCAATTGTGCTGTGAAAGGTATGAGATCAAGTTCTTGGTGGATGGACAGTGGCAACTATCTCCGGAATATCCTACTGTTGGCGAGGGACTAACCCAAAATAACTTGTTGGTGGTTGAGTGATTAGGAGTCCAGTCGAGTGTGAAACAATAGAAGATTTACCACTTGCTATATGAGCTTTATCTTGACGCTTTTTTTGCAAGCTAGTAGCTTACTATATGTTCTATACTCAGTTTTATGCATGTGAATGTAAATATATAAGAATAGATGTGAAGAATTTTGTTGATTTTCATGATCAGATCTACTTGTAG
>CAOGCB010058865.1:0-10217 GCA_948266635.1 Cnidoscolus chayamansa
CTTCTCCTTCCTTAGTCTGTGTTAGAAACTGGTTCTTCTTATTCTTCTTTATTTCTTCATGATTTGAGAGCGTAGGTTTAAAATCCCTCTGTTTTTTATTTCCAAAGCTATGGGTTTGAGTCCCTAATCTCTATTTTCTCCCCAAAAAAAATTCTAAATATCATTTTACCCCAGCTTCTAGTGAGGATAAGGTAGCCTAGCAGCCTAGCCAGGTTTATTTCTACCTCTTGAAGGTGTTGACAAACCTACTTAGTTACTGGACCTGTAGCAGTGCTATGAGGATGATTTTGGGTGGCTTTTGTACTGCTCGTTTTATTGTTTGTATTATGAGTTTATCTTTGGATTCAATAAGAAACTCATGAATGAGGAAATGATAGAATTGATGAAATTCTCCTTAAATTACAAAGAAGATTACTCCTTAATTTAAAGGGGTGCGTCTTCCCAAATTAAAGTAACTTTTCATTGTAATATGCACTGTGTATTATGCAAGAGAAGATAGAATTTGAGCAAAAATGTAGCCTCGTTATTTTCCTTCTCTTCCATTCATTCCTTTCGCTTTCTTTTTCCTATAATAAAAAACTTAACACCTATCAAATAGTGGATCTGTACTTTATGAAATTGCTACCTTCTAAATGTGATGCATTGCGAGTCAATTGATGTAAACAGTATTTTCCAACTTGAATTAAGCCAACAGATTGCACGTCACTAATTTTTCCCCGAACCTTCTAAATTCTTTTTCTTTTCTGGTGAATGAAAATTTTCCTTCTCATCCATTGTTGTTGATAAATCTTGTCCTATTTGCTGCAGAGCTTGGTTAGTTTTGAGCCCACAAAAACAACTGTAAAGAGAGTACTTTTGCAAGAAAGTCAAAGGAAAAGTGTGAATAAATCATCCATGATGGATAGGCAACAACTTGGCCCTTCTTTGGTTGATAGCTCAGCAGTCAATCACCCGAAGGACCTGACTTCTCCTTCAACCTTGATGTACTCGTCTGGAAACAAAGGTGAGGCACAACTAAATGCAGACAAGTTTTGGTTTTACTTTAATACAATAACTGATTAATGATTCACTGTTTTGCTCCTTTTTCAACAGGTATTCAGCATATGGTCCCAAAACAGGCCTTCATTAACGAATCAACTCCATCTAAATGGGCTAATGACTCTCCTCCACAATCTCAATCGACATCTAAAGATATAGGGTTGAGACCTAGATTACAAAGTAATAATGCAGTGTTGCCAGCAATTTCACCATCCCAAACATTGCCTGTGACAGCACAAATCATTGTCAAGGAAGCTAGCAATATTACTGCAGATAAATCCTCTGTGGGAAAGTCTGATTCTGTGTTAATCAATGACACTAGGTCTATTCAGCAATCTGAAGCTAGCCTACATAAGAAATCATTGGTACCAATGGGGTTAACTGGACAGACACCAATGTCGATGAAGAAGTCAAGTGAAATGAAGGGGATTGTGCTTACAAATTCAACAATTGAAACTGTAAATCATGTACCAACTAGTACAAAAAGTTATGATTCTTCATTTCCTCTTCTCCCCACTGCTGTTCCAGTGGATCCTTCCTATCCTGGGAAAGTTCCCCAGTTCAATGTTGCAGCTAGTGGAAGCCAACCTAGTGCAAAAACATCATCGTTGCAAGCATTCTCAATGTCACTTTCAGTTTCTTCATCTCCAATGGTTAACCCATCATTGAAGTTTCCATCTTCTGCATCTACTCTATCTTCAATTGGACCATCCTTGTTGGCTGCAATGCCATTTGGCACATCTTCGACCACTTCTAAAGATAACATTGATGTTAGTCAAATAGGTTCTTTAACATCCTTATCATCAGTTTTTCCTTCTAGTTCTTTGTCACTTGAGGCTCCCAAGTCACTATCCCCCTTGCGCACTCCACCTCCAGTTTCAGAGTCTTATAAAACAGAGCTTCAATCTAGTAGTGGTACTGAACTAATGACACTGCCTGTAAATCCAACTCCTCCACCTCCAGTATCAGAGTCTCTTAAAACAGATGTTCAACTCCCTGCAGGCAAACCTTCTGTTAGCCCAACTCCAACTTTAGTATCAGTATCATCTTCACCCTTAGCATCAGTTTCTGCTAAATCAGGTCCCTCTGATGCCAAGGGCAAATTTAGCTCAAGAACAGATGTCAATGCGTCTGTAACAGTTCCCTCAACACAGCTTGATCCTCCTGCATTTAGTTTGAAGCATGCATCTCCAGTGTCATCCGTAACTACCACTGAGATTTCAACTCAACTGGGATCTGGAAGTCGGTCCAGTTTGAACATCGGAAGTCCTGTATATGGGATAGAGCTGAATGTGCAACCTAAAGAGCCAGCTGATGCACCTGTTCTATTTGGGGCAACGCTAGCTTCTGATAATGCTACTAGTGGAAAAAATTCAAATTTGGATGTCACTACTGAAGAAGATGAAATGGAGGAGGAGGCTCCTGAGACTAACTGCGCAAATGAAATTAGTCTGGGTAACCTTGGAGCTTTTGGTCTTGGCTCAACCCCTAGCTCAACTGCTCCCAGAGCAAATCCATTCGGTGGTTCTTTTGGAAACATAGGAACAAATCAAGCAAGCTCTTCATTCACTATGACTGTAACTAGTGGAGAACTCTTTCGGCCTGCATCATTTAGCTTTCAATCTCCACAGCCTTCCCAACCAGCACCCCCAACAAATCTGGGTGCATTTTCTGGTGGTTTTGGTGCTGGAGCAGCTGGAGCGGCTGGTCAGGCTCCTGCACCCAATGGGTTTGGCCAGCCTGCACATATTGGAGCAGGACAAGCAGCACTGGGATCAGTTCTTGGTTCTTTTGGGCAGTCAAGACAATTTGGTGCTAGTACTAGTCCAATAGGTGGCTTTTCAAGTGCTGCAACTAGTGGTGGATTTGCAGGTTTGGCCTCCGGTGGTGTGGGGTTTGCTGGTGTGGCTTTGGGTGCTGGTGGATTTGGTGGCATGGGTTCAGCAAGTGGAGGATTTGCTGCTGCTGCTGCTCCTGGCGGTGGTAGTTTTGCTGCATCAGGTTTGCATTATTTTGACTTTCTTCTTTATTGTTTTGATTATTGCCAAGGTAGAGGCTGATTTTTTATTTAATTTTGGGAAGGCGGTGGATTCGGGGCTTTTAATAATCAGCAGGGAGCTGGGGGTTTCTCAGCTTTCAGTGGTAATGCAGGGGGCAACCAACAAGGAAATGGTGGTTTCTCAGCTTTTGGTGGCAATGCAGGAGGAATAGGAAAACCTGCAGAGCTCTTCACACAAATGAGAAAATAGGCCTGTTAGTTTTCTTTTCTTGAATACTTGAAAATAACGAGTGGATTTTTAGTTAAAACCATATTGCAAGTCAAGATCCCAACACGAGTGATATTTCATTTTGTTTACACTGAACCTTGCATATCCTTGTGCATGGCAAGTATGGCATATGACTTGTGCCTTGAGAACTTTGCATGCTTTCAACAATTGGAAACTGATTTGACGAAAAATGAACAAGGAATCTCATGGCAGAAGGAAGCTATCAAATAGACCTGAATGGGTAAACTGCGTTGTGTCTAAAATTGTTGTTGTGAAGCCGACACTAATGAAAACAGTTCGCTGCCGGAAGTTCTTGGCAGCCCTTTTATTTTACGAGGCAACCTTCTTTTGCTATGGAGAAGACATATAATAGAGATTTTGTTGCTTTGAAGATGAAAGCTTCTTGTTCCATCTATAACCGGAAGCGGCATGTGTGACTAGATTAAACAAATGTTAATAGTCAAATGCAGCTTCTGATGAATTAGTCAAAGTGTTTTCAAGACATAGTTATTCCAACAGAGTGGCTGTATTCCTAGGCAAAATGGTGTGTCTCACTCTTTTAATTACATAATCTTTGAATATGTTTTTCATTTAATATGTTATATTGTCTAAAATATGCGATCTATAAAAGTACAATACCAGATTGACTAGTGATTCATATACAATACCAGCATTAGAAGTCTAAACACCATCTACCTCATAAATTTTATTGTTAATTAATTAAGGATAAAGTAGGTAGAATTATCCAATTGTATGTCATAAATAACTTTTATCTTACAGATTTCTTTTTAAATATTCATTTACAAAAAAGAACATTCCAATATATTTTCATGCAATTATATATGATTTTATAAGAATTAAAATTTTTTATATTTCAAATATAAAAATGAGTTTAAAAAATTAAATTAATTCTTATAAAAAAATTTATTTTAAATAAGAGAATTATAATATTTAATATGGAAAATTTAAGTAAATTATTTTCAAGAACTATTTTAAAAAGGTAAGATATTGCTTATTTCAATTTATACATACGAAAAGATTTGATGGGTAAACATTGTCATTCATACAGAAGAGATGAGTTCACAATTCAGATTCACTAACACACTGTTCTTGACACCATCTTACCTAATGTCTATATTTTTAATTTATTTAATTATTTTACTTTTTTAAATATTGTTGAATGATTATCTTCAACTTTACATTGTTTGATTTTGATATAATCAACAACTATTATTATTATTATTATTATTTTAAAGAAAAGTTGACAAAAGCAAGAAATCGAGAAAAGGACGCGGTTTGGTTTTGTTTGTGTTCAATAATGTCAATCTAGTTGTGTCTTTCGCCGTTTCTACACATATCCTTCTCCATCGATTTTGCCATTTAATTTCAATTTTGGGTAATTTTTTTTCTCCCCTCTATTTCAATCAATCTTGTTTTTTCCTGTTGCCGTGGGTTCTTGATGATTACTGCTATTTCTCTGATCTTTTTCTTCTAGAATTTCAATTTATTTTACTCCGTTTGCGTCTCAAATTCAAATGCTACCATCTTGTTGCTCATGGGTTTACGGGTAATTAAAGAATAAACTGATAAATAGTTGAGGAGGATGCTTATTTGGGTCAAACATTGCGAGCTCTGCTTCTGGGGATCCTTCCAGATCTTTCTGGAGTTTAAATTTGTGGGCTTGATTTACCGACTTCTGATGTCCTCATAAAAGGGTCTATCATCTTAGTTATTGTATTTAATATCATATTTTGTGGTGCTCTGCTATTTGAAGGTTCTGAGTTAATTATCTTCTATATTCATTTGGTAAGAACTACTCAAATCTTTGTTTATTTTCTTTAGTTGTAATCTCCTTTATCGTTTTCTTCTTGAAACGAAGAGTTTCTTTTGTGCTGACCTGCTAATATGCTGCAGTATTTTTTTTCTTCTTTTTGTGGGATTGGGGTATTCTCAGATGAAGATTCTTGTTTCTAGATGAAAGTTTCCTTCTTTTAGGTTCTTTTAAATTTTTAGCTTTATATTATTTCCTAGTTATCTATGATTTTCTGATTGATAGATCTTGAAATTTACCACTTCATCAACTGGAACTATAAGCTGTTTTGATTTTTCGAGAAACGTACAGTTGCTTTCCACTCCCACATATTTTTTTGACAGTTTCTGCTGGTGGTTTAAGGTCCTCTGATTTTAGAATTTTGTGTTGGTAGGGGTTATCAGTAGTTAAATCTGAAGATAGTTGCAATTTGTTTTGTGTGTGAATTCAAGGTTGAAATGGTATTTGCCCTTCGTTTAAATTAATGCTATTACCTTGGCTGTGACAGAGATATACAAGAAAGAGAGAGAATGGAGGAAACAGTGGCACCGCGTTATTGGTGTCACATGTGCTCTCAAAGGGTGAATCCCATAATGGAAGTTGAGGTAAAATGCCCATTTTGTCAAAGTGGATTTGTAGAAGAAATGAGTACTAGTACAAGGGAAAATCAGGAGCCTGATTCTGATTTCAGTTCTGATCGTGCACTCTCCCTTTGGGCCCCAGTCTTGCTTGGAATGATGGGAAATCCTCGTCTAAATAGAAGAGTTAGAAGAATGGAATCTGAAGAAGATGGTGATGATAGTGATGATGGTGAGGCACATCATGGAGGAGAAAGTGAGTTATATGGCGAGCTTGAGTCCATGCGGAGAAGGAGAAGAAGTTCAGCTGCAATATTACAATTGCTTCAAGGAATTCGAGGTGGAACGACATCTGAATCAGAGAACTCTGAAGGAGAAAGGAATCGAGGAGATAGGGAAAGAGAAAGAGTCATTTTGATCAATCCTTCGAATCGTACTATAATTGTTCAGGGTTCATATGATTCAAGCAATGGCCAAAGTCAGAATCACACTCCCATTGGGTCATTAGGTGATTATTTCATAGGACCTGGATTGGATTTGTTGTTGCAGCATTTGTCAGAGAATGATCCAAATAGATATGGTACTCCACCAGCACAAAAGGAGGTAATTGAGGCATTGCCTAGTGTAAAAATGAAAGAAACTTTACAGTGTTCAGTTTGCTTGGATGATTTCAAGATTGGAGAGGAGGCAAAGGAAATGCCGTGTAAGCATAAGTTTCATAACTCATGTATATTACCATGGCTGGAGCTTCATAGTTCTTGCCCAGTTTGCAGGTTTCAGTTGCCTGCTGATGAGTCCAAATCTGATTCTGAGAGGGAGAGCAACAATACAAACAATAACAATAGCAGTAGCAATAGGAGCACAGATAGTAGCAATAATCATCACCATGAAAATAACATTGAAGTGGGAGAAGGGGAGGGAAGGAGAAGGTTTTCATTTCCATGGCCTTTCAATAGTTTGTTCTCCTCTTCCTCAGGATCGCAATCCGGTGGAAATGCTTCTCAAACGGAAGATAATTGAGGTTGATGTTTATTAGCTTCTTGTTGTCTAAGTTGCTTGGATTTGTGTTGCCTTATTAATGTACATAGTATGTTACACTGCTGAAGCCTGAGCAAAAGAAAAGAGATTGTGTTTTGAGCTGCCAACCCTCATTTATTTATTCTTCAACCTGTTCCTGTTGTAATGAGGGTGGATGGCGAGAGAGGTGGAGCCCTTCAGATAAATGGACCGATGGGTCCATGCCATGTGGTGCCATCTAATTACAACCTACAAGTTGGTGGTGCACCCTTTTCAGCTTCACCACACAGAAAATATTTTTTTTCCAATTCTTTCACTTCTCTCTGAAATTAAAATTCTTTAAATTTTGATTTCTCCTTCGTTTTTCATCAAATATATACTAAATTCCAACTTTATTTTAAAAAAAATTATAACTAATATTCTATATGTAAGATGAATAGCAAAAGTAATAAAATTATATTGAAAATTTAAGTTATAAGATATAGCTTTATATATATATTAATGTAACTATCAGAGCAACACAGTCTGAGTTAGCCTTAATTTCATTCTTTCTTATGATATTAGAATAATTATAGAAATACTACTTTGAACCAAAATCTGAGAGACCATAAGATATAGAAATTGCAGTCTCCATTAAACTTTGTTCCATTTTATTAAAAGTGATGAACATACAGCCTTTAATTGCTTGCCACTTATTTTGGCGTTTACAGGGACAGGGTGGCATCTGTTAGGAACACAGTGCTCAAGTTCTAGTAACTTACAGTTGATTTGATCGCATCCAGTATCTGCACCAAGGTGGCAAAAATAGGCTACATTAGGAGGCAACTAAAAAAAAGAGGATCTAATGTTTTTGTTTGAATTCAACTTGTGAGATTTTGGATACAACTAACTTTGTTCTTGGTGGGCATATAGAATGGCTCAAAAACAAGAGGGAAGGGCGTATCCAGACCGCAAACTCTAGCAATAGGAGCTTCCAACTGCAAGGACATTCAGTATTTTAGCTACCAGTTCTATAATTTCCATATTGATAAAAGCAAAAAGATATAAGTTAATGCCCCAATTACTCACCCTTAAGAAGCAACGTTCAATGATAGATGCGGAGATTTCAGCGCCAAAACCTCCAGTCACTGGAGCTTCATGACTAATCTACAAGAGGCAAGCAATGATTGTTACTGCAGACACCTTTTCAGAAAGCACAGTTTTTTTAGGACATAATGTACTTACAAGAAGTCTTCCAGTCTTTCTAACTGAAGCCTCCACAGTTTCTTTATCCCAGGGTATTAAGGTTTTGAGGTCTATTAGTTCACAAGAAATTCCATCCTGCAAAATCCCATGTAGCAGGTCCCTATTTAAATTTCCAAATGTGGAAACAGTGATAGAAATGTCCTCCTTATCCACAAAAAAAAAAAAAAAAAAAAAAAAAAAGAAAAAAGGAAAAAAAAACAAGGAGGAATAGAACTGAGGGGAAAGCAATGGGAAGATAGCAAAATGATATTTCCTCAACCATCCAATAACCATAGTAAATCAAATTAAGAAACTTATTTATAGATCTCAAGCTCACAGTGTCACACTGGACATAGATAGGGTATAGGTATAAATCATATACATAATAAGTCGAGCAATTCTAGTGACAGAACCTGTCATTTTGCAATATAACTAACCGAGTTTTGCAAGCGAGTCCAAACGAAATATTATTAATAAGAAGTTCAGTTTGCTAGAGACATCCTTATTTTTAATTTGTATTCAATAATACATTCTTCACTGATACTGCACCATCTTCTTCTACATCTTCAATCAACAGGTTCATAACTTTCATATGACCGAAGAGGGTCACAAGTGCTTAGACATGAATAATTATTTTACTTGTTATGTATGTTATAATCTCCATGACTGTTATTCTATACATACGTCACAATCTTCATGACCTTGTTCTCTTCTCCTACAATAACATCAAAATAAATCATTTACCCCAGCTACGTCTCATGGTGATTGTCTAGACTGGGCCGTTTTATAGGTGAAAAAGAAGCATTAACTATTATAGTTCTCAATCAGAGAGTATATTCTGCTAGGAAGTGGGAATCAGTTCATAAAAACTTTCTTGATAAATACACGTCTTCATGAACTTAATCTCAAATTCAGATTGCTAATCATCAAAGACTCAGAGAAGCCTTGTAATGATGCATACTGCCATCATTTCAGGAACCTGCCAGTGCACATAACTACATCACCTTATCAGGCCATGACATAGTTATGTGCATTAACTAAGTTTGTCCTCAAATATATGAGTCCTTGATGACAGTTAAGCTAATTAGAATCTCCTCCCATGTTCTTTAAATCTACACATCTTGCTCATGAAGCTCAAATTGAATATATCAGTTCATCCTCTTCTGATTCATGTATTAGATCTCAACCTATTGCTTGTCTCTGCTACCACCAGCAATGGTTCTCCTTCATCTAGCTTCACATCATTAGTTCTATCATTTGCCGTTGATCTATCTCAACTCAAGGAAAATCAATGATTTGTCAACGTTAACCAATTTAGAAATGTGCATTGACTTCCTGAATTACCCTAATCCGCTTCCCAAATTTGGTACAAGCTTCACATAGGTTATGCCCATTTATCTTCAGGGGGTCTGTAGAGAGATACATACTTCTATTTGCATCTAGTCATATGTACTTATCCTTGGCTAAATTTGTCCTTGCATAATTGTCAGAAAGACTGTATAAGGAAGTTTATATGTTTGTGGCATGGTTTTATAATACCACCGGTCCATCATCCAAAAGGGATAGCTGAATCTGCTTTTCAGGTCTAACATACATTAGGAAAAGCACAATTTTAGATGTTGAAAAAGCAGTTTGAAAAACTTGTGTCGTTGTTTTTAAGTTCTTACAGCTAAAACATGTTAAATTAAGAATACTAATATTTAATAGCCTCTAACTACTAATATTTATAATAGTGTTTTTCTCAACAATAGCTCTTAACAATAATACTAAACTGACCTAAGGATGTTCCCATTAGAGTAAGAATGTGTACTATGGGCTGTATGAAGTGATTTTCCAAGTTATAAGCCTTGGTCATGCGAGGTACCGGCAGTCAGGCACACAAGTAAGAGCAACACTTTAGACCATATATCGGCACAAATAGACATAAAATGTTAATTCTAATGCCATTTCTAACATTGGCCCATCAACCAAAAAGGTTTGCTAAAGTTGGACATTGGCCTTACAAATATACCCAGAATCCTCCTATAGCACTGTTGGCGCAGGACAATCATGTTTCATTGAACGTATAGTTCAGTTTCATGAAAGGGAATTTTGCCACAATTTACCTTTTCAGCATCAGTACAAGCCTGCTCCATGACCGACAGTTGTGCTCCCCAACCAACAAGAGTTATGTCACTGCCTTCTCGGATCACCTGATGTTTTATTGCAATTTATTTCATATTTATAATAATAATCTCTTTCCTGAAAGTTAGAACTAGCATACCTCTGCCTCTGACAATGGCA
>CAOGCB010058932.1:0-28333 GCA_948266635.1 Cnidoscolus chayamansa
TACATTGTAATTTCTACAAAGGGGAGCTCAGAAATGGACTCTGCTGAATCAAGCGAATTTTCAACAAGTTCTCTCACTGTAGTGTATAGGCATTTCCCTGGCTGAAATCCACACAGCAGATCATTAAAAACACTTAAGAGAGGATAAATAGTTGTTCTTCTTTTTCTCTCTAATTTTCTTAGCCACAAAATGAATGCGATGTTGCTCAATTTGTCAATAAATAAGCTTAATAATGTTCTAAATAGAAACTTACATTATCAAATCCAGCAATATTTTTGTTCTCCGCGAAGAACTCTGCTGGAGATTCTGCTCAAACCAAACAAATCCCAAACAAATCATCCACATCATGCTGGCACACATGCATAAGTTACATTTATAGATAGATAGAGAGAGAGAGAGAGAGAGAGAGAGAGAGAGAGAGAGAGAGAGAGAGAGAGAGAGAGAGAAGTGTACTCTATGAATGAACCAATAGGAATACATGAAAGAAAGAGTGAGATCATATTTTATATTATTTTTTTGCCCCCGGAATCTGTTCATCGTGTTGTCTTAGCTATCACATGTGAGGCTGAAACATTCGCTGCCATCAAAATCAATCTCAATCTCAATCAACCTCGGCCATTATACTTCATAGCATCAACTGACGCATGTAGAGAGTAATCTTATCAACATGCGGGATGAGAAGATTCTTGGTTTTAAAAAAAACTATTGGATAGAAAAGATTCTTAAAAAGAAGAAATAAAAGAAAAAAGTTTTTAAGTTAATGTATATATATATATATATATACATATATATATATATATATATATGTATATAAGATGCATGGTGGTATTGCAGGGCAAGAGGTGGTGTGCTACGAGAGTCCAAGGCCATCGGTGGGGATTCATCGATTTGTTTTTATATTATTCCGACAGTTAGGAAGGCAGACAGTATATGGACCTGGGTGGCGTCAGAATTTTAACACCAGAGACTTTGCTGAGCTTTACAACCTTGGATTACCTGTAGCCGCTGTTTACTTTAATTGTCAAAGAGAAACTGGGTCCGGAGGGAGAAGGCGAGGACAGTAGTATATATATATATATATATATATATATATATTAGATAATTGCTCTTTTTCAGTAATCAGAATTTTCTACCATTTCACTTCATATATTATATATGTATGTGTGCCAATTGGAAGGGAGAGCCAAAAATAAATTTAAAAACACGTATCTCCGACGTCTATTTAGCTAGATTGCGAAAGGTGTAATATCTGGGCTATATATTTTACTTATATATAAATAAATTTAAAAAAAAATACAAGTATGATTATGTATTTTATGGTCCATTTGTATATACCTTGCTTTGGCACCCATACGAATGAATTGATTGATCAGGTTGTGAGTAGTTGAAAAAGAATTATGATATGTGCACCATATTCTGTATATGGTAAAGAGCAAAGCCGCACGGGCTTAGCTCAATGCAAGCGATAGAGTTCTAAGAGCAAATGAGATGAAAATTGAACCTAATTGGCCCATTTAGGCCCAGAGATGAAGAACAGGCGCCAAAGTTCGCTTTTTCTTTATTTTTTCCCCACAAATTTTTGGAGCCAAAATCCACTGGCGGGAAAAATCACGTAACCCCTAACCTTTTTTCATTAGAAAAAGCAAAGAATATTAATTTTTCTTAACCCCCAAAAAAAAAAAATAATAATAATAAAAAAATAATCTGACAAAATACATATATAATTTATGCGCGATACCACCTTCTTCCTTTTCCTTCACTAGATTTCTCCGTTGGAAAACTCAAATCTGACGCAGAAACACTGTTTCTTGCTTTGAGAGTTGAGAGTTGATATTCTCCCAACCCCAGATCTCACAACCGCAGTCGTTTCATTTCGCTCCCTTAAAGAAAGATCTCTTTCCATTGCATTAGGGTTTTGCTTTTGTACAAACTACGCCAATGACAGACCCCTCCAAGATTGTCATCGACGTTGACGCTGAGCCCGTCCAACATCACCCCACGAAAACCCTCAAACGAAAGCGACAATCTTCAACCTCAACGCCACTGCCCTTAAACTTAACTATTGACCAGAAGACAGCCCAAATCGAAGCCCTTAACAAAGAGCTCCAAGGCCTTTTTGGGTATTACAAACAAGTTGTTAACCAGAAAGTGGGTTTTGGTTTTTCTGTAGATTTGAGTGCAAATGACGGTAATACGCTGAATGGGTTGGTGGGCTTGTTGATGGAGGAGAGCGAGTTGCCTTTGTCCAAATTGGTGGAGATGATTTTTAGAAAGTTGGAGGGGCAGAGACTGAAGGACAATGTGAGTCTTACTGTGGCGGTGGTTAAGAGTGCGGTGTTGTTTGTAGGGCAGAGAATGATGTACGGAGTGCCCAATGTGGATGCTGATGTTTTGGAGGATGAGAATCACGCTTGTCTCTGGTGTTGGGAGGTAATTACTTTTTTTTTTCTTCTTTGCATTTCTTGATTTCTTTAGTTGCTTTCTTGGTTCTTATTTGTTTTCATTTAAATATTGGGTAATCAGTAGTTCTCTCGACTGCTATTGCTATTGAACTTGAGTAAGTTACATATCAGCTATCCTTTATCTTTAGTAGTATTTTGTAGTTTTAACTTTGGTAGGATTTTAAGTGTCTATATTACATATAGTTTTTACTCGCGTGGATTCCTTCTGTTCAAGGAATGTCATTTCCTATGGTTGGAAAGTTAAGCCATAGTTTTCAGCACGAGGATGTGATGGATTTCCCATCCATTTGTTGCTTTTTTTTTGTTATAGTTAATCGGTTGTTTTACTTTTGACCATGAAAAACATTTCCAAATTGAAATAAAGTTTACCAGGACATTCAGTCTTTTCCATACCTTTTATAGTTGCCGGAGTATGTAATTGTGTTCTAAGATCCATCCTGTTAAATGAACTTGCTTGATTCGATTGGGAGGACACTTTTTATGTTGATATCAATACACTAATTTTTGTTTTTCAGCAACTTATTATGTTTATTAGTTCTGTTTCATCTTGATAGTCAGCAATGTGATTTTTGTACTTACCAATGCAGACAAGAGATCTAAAGCTGATGCCTAAATATGTCCGTGGTGCATTGACAATTCGGCGTATGTGTAGGAAAAAGATCCGTGAGAGAATTAGTGCTGTTTCTGGTAAAAAAAAAAAATTCTGTTATTTTTATCAATGTATTCATTTCTTCATTTATTGTGATCTTATACATTAATCATTAGTAAACATGTTGTTCCTGTTATTGGTTTTACATTTCTGGGTGCAAAAATGAAGGAATGAAGATGGTCTAGCTTTTAGTTAGTCTGCCATGTTATTTTTGTTTGTTTGTTTTTTTTGCTCTTTTTTTTTGAACTATTGCTGTGTGCCTAGGAAACTAGATATAGTGGTTCTGGAAAGTTGAACCAGCTTAAATTGAAGTCTTTCTTCAGTTCTTTTTCTCCCATTCAATCTCCATAGCAGAACAATTAAGTTGCAAATCTTACCAATAGTTATCCTCTCTTTGTTTCTCTTAGCATGTTAATCCATTTTTAATTAATGAATGGTGATAACCTTTTTTTTCACAAGAAAAAAAGCAGTAACTGCTACAATGCAATGGACCTGATGTGATGTTCATTATGATTGACATGTACTGCACTGATTTCCTATGGATTTCTCGATTTTTAATTGTTTAATAATGTTTGGTCATTTCAGCAATGCTATCTGCTTTGCAAAAGTCAGAGAGTGATCATACTTGCAGAAGTGATTTGATAAGAGCGTCAGAAAAGCTTGGTAAAGTGTTACGTGAGGCAGATATTCGTTCATTAGTGGACAATATGTTGCGGAAGAATGGTGCCGAGATGTATGTTTCTAGATTGGCTCTATTCTGGTTTGTGGAATACATCATCTTTTGAATATGAAACCATTTGATATCGTTGTAGGGCTGATAAGGAAGCAAAGCAAGAGCAGAGATTGCTCATCAAACAATTAGAGAAAAATAAAAAAGAAGCTGAGAAGGAAAAGAGGCAAACTGTATGTGCAACTCACAGTTTTGTTAGCTTTTGCATTCTCTTGCTCCATTATGTTAGTGATATGTTGCTTAGTTCATATAATAAATGCTCAGAAATATTATAAAAGTTAAATATTTAAGTGTCAAGTTCTTTTTTGCTGGGATTTCAACATGTTTTCCTTCATGCATGTTTATATTAATTACTTCTCATTTCTTTTTTTTTTTTATAAAAAATTCAGGAAAAAGAACATAAGCGATTGCAGGAGGAGGCAGACAAGGACGAAAAACGTCGTGAAAAAGAGGAGTCTGAAATGAGGAAGCTAGCAAGGAAGCAGCAAGAGGAAGCTGAGAAAGATCAACGGCGTAGAGAGAAGGAAGAAGCTGAACTAAAAAAGAGAATTGCTATACAGAAGCAAGCATCAATCATGGAGCGCTTTCTGAAAAGAAGCAAAAGTAATTCACCATGTCAAAATGACAAAGTTTCAACTGAGTTGCCTGCATCTGATTTGATAAGCAAATATAGTGAGAAGATGCCAGGAGCCATTACGGTGGCAATGGACTGCACTCTTTCATCGAATGATAATCTTAGGTTTGATGATATTCGCAAGTAGGTTTCACGCCATGCCAGAACCTCTTTATCTCTCTCAATTACTTAACCTTCCTTGCTATCCAAATTTGTGATGTAGTGATTAAGACTAATGTGCGTTGCAGGTTGCACTTATCTTCATGGCAACACTTAGGTCATGCTATTCGTTCAAATAGTGAACAGCATTGGAGCATACGTCAGAAGCCTAAGATTGAATTGTTTAAGGAACTGAAGCTAACTGCTACAAGGGAACTTGCTCGTGATGACGAGTCAAGTGTTGAGAAGCTTGTAACCAGATGGGGAGAACAGTCTTCTGATGATAAATCTTTTGCAACTAATTTAGAGAGTTCTCCTGATTGTAAAAAGTGGACAAGGAGGAAGCAGTTGTTGCAGTTTGATAAGAGTTATAGACCTGCATTTTATGGCATTTGGCCTAAGAAAAGGTGAACTGCTCTTCACTAACTTCTTATCATGTTTCACAAGGACCTCAAACTAAGCTAGATAATTTCTTAAAATATAGCAGGAGCTATGTTTGATAGTAGAGAATTTCTTTTGGAAGCACTGAGACAGGGATGTCTTTTTGATCTGTGCTGTCTGGTTATCTTAAGTGGAATTTAGATGATGTGCAAGCATTTATGAGTGATTCATTCAAAGTTGCATTTTGTGTGATGTGGAAGTTAAATCCGACATTCCATTTTCTCAAAGTGCCTGGTAAGGTATGCTTAAATTTCAAGTCTCCAAGTCCAAATGTAATGTTCTAAAAAAACTGCAAGGGAGTGAAGCCAAATGATGTTGGTTTTAGAGACTACTAGCACAAAACTAAATTCTTTTTATGTCGACTGAAATGTCCATTATGTTTATATTTTCTTGTGATGCTTGATCAACATCTATAGTTATTGTTAACTAGTGATACTAGACCTTTTGTTGAGTATAGCAATTTTTTAATCTATGAACCTTTCCAACTCTTCAAAGCTCTGACCTTTGATCTGAATTGCTATTCGTTCTTTAAAATTATGATGGATATCTGTTATTGGAAATAATTGGGTTTGGGATTTTTTGAGCAATTACACATGCATTCTGTGCTTTCTTACTTCAGGCATGCTTCCTGTGCTTTTTGCCTAACTAGCTATGGTGCTAATTGTACCTTGAATTTCTAATCTCACTAAATGTGTACAAACTGTCTGGGGAACGTTCTCTATATGAAAGTGATTTTACACTGCTGTTTTTTTCAGTTATATCATTGGACCTCGCCACCCATTTAGAAAGGACCCGGACTTGGATTATGATGTTGACAGTGATGAAGAATGGGAGGAGGTTTGGCCTTGAGTTTTACTATTCATTTAAAAATTGGTGCTAAGAAAAATATATCCTAAATGACATTGTAATTCTACAGGAGGATCCTGGTGAGAGCCTCTCAGATTGTGACAAGGATGATGAACAAAGCTTAGAGGAAGGATGTTCAAAAGATGATGAAGAAGAAAGTGAAGATGGTTTTTTTGTACCTGATGGGTATCTCTCGGAGAATGAGGTAAGAATCTGAGACCCCTGGGCATTCCTGAAGTTGCATTTTGCTGTAGTTCTTGCATGATACTTGTGACTGTCACTAGTTGATGCCCTGTAACCAATGTTAAGGATTTTTAACATGATACTTGCGAAAAAACACTGATTTCTGTCTTGTCCGCACTTGCCTTCTTCCATGTTAGATATGCATATTTGGAGTTTCATTCTTATACTTCTCATCTTAGGGGACCAACTTATGTAAAAATATTTGCATTTATATAGTATTCATGTTTTTGAAGCATGTAGGCTTAGCAAAGCTGGATGAGTCACCAAGAGAATGATCATGCATTATTATAGCCAATCAAATGGTCTATTTATGAAATTTTACTTGCCTTTGCCATTCAGGGAGTACAAGTTGAAAGAATGGAAACTGATCTATTAGTTGAGGAGGGCAAAAGATCACAAAATTACAAGCAAGACTTTGAGAGCGAGGAGTTCTGCACATTGCTTCAACAGCAAAGGTATCTGAACAACTTAACAGAGACTGCACTCCGGAAAAACCAGCCCTTGATTATATTGAATCTAATGCATGAGAAGGCCCCCATATTAGTTGCAGAAGATTTAACTGGTACAGATAAATTGGAAAAGATGTGTTTGGAAGCTCTTAGCATGCGTACTTTCCCAGGTGGGCCACCTATTGAAATATCAATGGTAAACATGCAAGCTGAAGATCATGCTGTTTGTGGTTCAAGTGGCAAGGCCGCCACCAGTGCACTTATCTCATCTGCAACAGCTTTACAAGAATCAGATATGCCTCTAATAGTAAGTTGCTCATTTGAAACCATTCTACAATTTGTGGTAGTACTTGCTTCCTGAGGGAATTGATAAAACTTCCAGGAACGTTGTTTTTTTCCCTCTTTTTTTTTTTTTTTTATGTTATGACAACATCTCATGCTTCATGCTGACTGCAATCCTGGTAACAGGTTTCTGCTATTCAGTCTTGCTCACATAGCATCAATAAAGTGGTAGAATCCTTGCAGCAGAAATTTCCTACTGTACCAAAGTCTCAATTAAGAAGTAAAGTTCGTGAGATATCTGATTTTGTAGACAATCAATGGCAGGTTAGTAAGCTATTTCGATATTTTTCATTTCTAGATCTGTATGAACTGTTGATTGGCAATGATAGAAGAAACTCAGCCTATGTTTGGATAGAGAACTTGTCATGGAAAGATAAATGGATGTTGTAAATGTGAGTTCCTATACTGCAGGTGAGGAAAGAAATTCTGGATGAGGTAGGCGTATCAATGTCACCAGGTACTTATGTTAACAAATTTTTTTTGCTAGTCTGCTCCTTGCAAATTTGATGTGATGAATAATATCAAATCACTCTTGCTTTTTTTGTAATAAAGCAGCGAAGGGAGGGAGAGGGATGCAAAATATTTCCACATTTTTCTCAAAGAGATGCTTGCCTCCTGCTGGTAAAAGTATCAATCCCAATGAGAGTTCTCCTCCTCTAAAATCTGGTTCTGCGGAGGGGCAACAGGGTTTCGCATGCTCTCACCTGTAGCTTTTCTGTTTATGTTGTAATTACAAATCCTCGTATAATTAAAAAAATTTCATTAAAGATTACCAGAGGCTCTTGTAAAATGATACTTGCATGAATGTTTTAGGTTTGTCTGAACTAAGCTTATCTTATAAAATTAGACTAAAAATGCTTCTAGAGACTTATGAAGATTTTGATAGCCATAACATTTCTATTTGTTTCTTGATTTAATATTAAGCTAACTGAGCTAATCCTATTAAAAAAATAATTTAAATTAGAATTGAATTACTCAATTTTCACGCCGCTGAACGTGCAATTTATCATTTTAGCAATGTGAAAAATATCGATTAAATTATTTTAAATAAGTAAATGCAAATATTCTAATAAAGTGTTTTTATTTATTTATTTATTTATTAATACCACATTGCTCGCTCAATTTTCTGAAAGTTTATTTATTATTACCATCTAAAATGAACTTAAAAAGAGTTTCCTACAAACAGCTTTTGTCTACTTGGAACATCATATTACATGCTCCCTCCTATAATAATTTTCATTTATCTTAAATTATAATTATTTATTTCAAATTAATTAAAATAAACGGTTGAGAAATGAAAAAGGGTTAAAATGATTATAAGATGCAAACAAAGCCGTTTTCCAGCGCCTTCCCCCGATACCTCTCTTTACTTATTCATGTCCCCCCCCCCCCCCCCCCTCCCTCCCTCCCTCCCTCGCTCGCTCTCTCTCTCTCTCGCTCTCTCTCTCTCTGCATGTATCATTCTCAGTAAACCATATACCTAAAATATAAAAGAAAAAATGATGCTAAATTTCGTTCCAGTAGCCTTCTCAACACAAAATGCCAGGTCTTGCAGAATCTTGATGGCCTCTAACCTCCACTCAACTACTGCTACAAGGTTAAATATCTCTCTCTCTATCGTTTGTTTCTCGTATATATATATAGACTTACTGCCAGTGCACGTTATGCAAGTAAGTGGGTTATTGTGTTTCTCTGTATTCGACATTAATTAAGCCGCACCTCTGTATTCAAGATTTTCCTTTTTTTTTTTGGTAATACGGCAAATGCAGCTGCCACTCGCAGTTACTATTTTTTATAAATTATTTTGGCTTTATTTGCCTAGTTTCTTTGAATATTATTGGATTAGTGAAGATAAGCATATAAATGACTTGCTAATTTGATCGGTTTCAGAGAGAAGGTGAATGTAGAGAGGTCGTACCGCCCTGCCAAAGAGGTGCAATTTCAAGTGACTCATTCCATGCCACCTCAAAAGATTGAGATCTTCGAATCCTTGGGGGGTTGGGCTGAGGAGAACTTGTTGACACTTCTAAAGCCTGTTGAGAAATGTTGGCAGCCACAGGATTTTCTGCCAGATCCCCACTCTGAAGATTTCTATGATCAGGCTAATGAGCTGAGGGAAAGAGCAAAAGAACTTTCTGATGACTATTTTGTGGTTTTGGTAGGAGATATGATCACAGAAGAAGCAGTCCCCACATACCAATCCGTTCTTAACACCCTGGATGGAATTCAGGATAAGACTGGTGCGTCTCTCACTCCTTGGTCAATTTGGACTCGTGCTTGGACTGCTGAAGAGAATAGGCATGGAGACCTTCTCAACAAGTATCTTTATCTCTCGGGACGTGTAGACATGAGAAAAATTGAGAAGACGATTCAGTATCTCATAGGCTGTGGAATGGTGATATATATATATATATATATATAACAATATTATTGATGAGGAATCATTTTTATTTATTGCTTTTATTGGTTGTTGATGCATGTCACCTTGATGATTTGTTTTTTTTTTTTTTTTGTAGGATTCTAAATTTGAGAACAACCCATACTTGGGATTCATTTATACTTCGTTCCAGGAAAGAGCTACATTTATCTCCCATGGAAACACAGCAAAACTGGCTAAAGAACTAGGAGATATTAAACTGGCACAGATATGCGGAACCATAGCTGCAGATGAAAAACGCCATGAAATTGCATATGTTAAGATTGTAGAGAAGCTATTTGAGATTGATCCGGATACTACTATCTTGGCATTTGGTAACATGATGAGGAAAAAAATAACAATGCCAGCTGAGTTGATGTACGATGGCGAGGATTATAACCTTTTCAACCACTTCGTAGCTGTTGCTCAGCGTCTTGGAGTCTACACTGCTAAAGACTATGCTGATATTTTGGAATTTCTTGTGGGAAGATGGAAAGTAGACAAGTTGACAGGTCTTTCAGGGGAGGGACGCAGAGCTCAAGATTTTGTTTGCGGGTTAGCTCCAAGGTTTAGAAAGTTGGAGGAGAGAACTCAAGAAAGAGCAAAGAAAGCACTCTCCATTCCATGTAGCTGGATCTTTGGCAGAGAAGTACAAGTTTAAGTATGGAGGAGTCTCCAGTCATCTGGGTTTCGTTATACATGCGTGTATAATTGGAGGTTTTCAGTCCGTGAGTGATGTACTTGTGGTATTGAGTCTGAATGATGCCTCATCTTCGTATAAGTTTCACTACTACTACTACTACTACTACTTTTGTTTCTACCAATATATTTTAAATCATAATGCATTTTCATGTCTCCTGCAAATTTATATTCTTTTGTCATTTGAAGGAGCAGAGACTAGGCTTTGCAGTCAGATATACATATATATATATAGAGAGAGAGAGAGGATTAATTAACGCAATGAAGTATTCCAATTTCGGATGCCACAATGTGATTGCTGACGCCCATATATACCCATAAAATTTTCATTAATTAAAATGTGTTGGCAATATATATATATATACACACAATAATAATATGAGTTAAAAACATATGTCGATGTGAATGTGTAGTTTAGTAGAAAGGGTAATGATCTAAAAGAGACAAAGAGATGTGAATGTGTCAATGAAAAGAAGCATAAGCATCCATGTGGAATATTTTCATTTCATTTCATGACGTTATAAACAACACTTCTTTTCTTTAGATTCTACACTCTGTTTTTAAATATTTCTACAGCATTTATATATATATATTAATTATACAATACACACTTAATTATACATTATAGGATATCGTAGACTAATAATTATGGCAGAATTGTAATAATATATGAAACAGGTGTTCATTCTCCTAAGCAAACCCGTTATAATTGCGCGTTCGTTCCGTATATTTGTTCAGCTCCAGTGCCTTGGCTTCCGCCTCGCTTTGATGCCTTTGTCTCTCTCGCAGCCTTTCCTTCATCGCTTGTGTTTTTTTTGTTTTCTGTAACTTTATTCGCTTCTACCTTTCTCTGCGTGCTTCCTCTTACCCAGAGTAAAGCTTCTTCTTTTCTTTTTCTTTTCTTTTTATACCAAATCGAGATAGGCAGTTGTTTGTCAACATAGCTACAGATGGCTCTAAAACTCAACCCGATAACCTTCCCTTTAACCCATAAGCTCCCTTCCCGCTCTTGCTTTCTGAGATCTCCTAATAGAATCTTCATGGCGGCCACTTCTACCAAGTCAGTATTGCATTTTCTTTTTTGCTATGAATCATGGGTTTTCATTTTTTTTTTCTTTCTTTTCATTTATCATTCGCGTTATGCTTCCAAATGGTCATCTACTCTTTGTATTCATCAGGGTTTTCTTTCTTGATGCCTAATGAACTTAGTGTTGACATATTTGGTTCCCCCTTTTTCTTACATTAATTCATATGCTCTCTATTTGCATTTTCTAGGCTAGTTAGATTGTTAATTGATCAAAGGTCGATCTATTCGTGATTTTAATGATAATTGCTGTTAGCGGTTGATTCTAAATGAGTTCAATATTGGGTTGAAATCTATTTGGGTACCTCTGAATGTGATCTCATCATTTCTGAATTTCTACGCTCTATTACTATACGTGTTCGTCTGTTAGTGGTTTTTTTCTTTCTTTCTTTCTTTCTTTTAAATGCTTTTTTGGACTATGATGTAAAGTCGTTCGGGATTGTCTCGTCCTCAGTTATTTCCTTATTTGTCTTGTGGATTTATCTCAAGTCGATTATGCATTCAGTTGTAGTTTATTGATTTCAGTTTTATTTCTTTCTTTTTTTTTAAATGCATGATTACACTTTGGTAATTTTATAAAGGATTGAGTTTGCCAAAATTTAGCTGGAAATTTAGGTAAAAGAAAAATAGATACTGGACATTTGACTGCATATTGACTTTTTCCCTGTCTATTTTTTCTAGTGAAAAAAAAAATCTTATCTAATATGTGGCTCTTTAATTTTCATTATTATGAAATAGGAATTACATTAATAGTATAGAGAGGATTTCTGTGCGCTCTATGAGTTGCATGTGAGCTTTCTATTTGTCCTGTATAGTTTTGTTTCTATGCATTAATAGTTTATTTTACGTTTCCATTTGTTGAGAGTTAGGTGTGATTTCAGGTTAACTTGTTCCTTTGGATCATAGGTCCTGTTGGTTGACTGGTTTGTATGCGTGTGCAATGTCAAACGTCCATGTTTTCTCCCTTTGGTGGGAAATGTTTGCTACTAAAATATGGTAATAAGAAGCTAAAATATTATAATAATAGTTCTTGTGCAATGTTAATATGTGTTATAAACATATTCCATAGTGTCCCCTGTTGTTTCATATTGACACGGGTATAGCGTGGCAAATGAAGAGTCAGACTAATAGAGTATTTAAGTGTAATTCTGTGAGACCCTATAAAAAATTACTAATAATGTTTGAAGTTTGAACAGTTAACATAAAAAAAAAACTTTGAATAGTTGTGTATGAATAACAAAATTATAAATGATTGGCTATGATTGCTGATAACGGTATGGATTTTTTAGCCATTAAGCCAGTATGTTTTGTAGTAATCAAATGCACATTATGTAATTGCAGTTGTTGATAAAATTTACCCTTCTTTTCTGATTTTTCATATTTTTGTTTCATTATCTGTGATGGATAGGGATGCTTACCTTTATGTTCAACTCCTTATTTAATTGAATCTTAATTATCCATATAGACAACATTGAAGTTTGGTAGGCCTTCCCGCTCTATTTACAGAGTTGGATGGGTTGATTTTCTTGCTATATCAACATGTGTGTAAACATGTATCCGAAGGCTTACTGCCATATGAATGCTGTAAGAATGATGAGCGTTACTGTATAGCACATGTTTTGAACAAAACAGAAATTTGGGTGTCTTCATCTACTATTTTGTAAGTGCAATAGCTTTGGTTTTTTTATATTTGAATGCATCTGATTCCGAAGAGTCCCTGTCTCTTGAACAAGTTATGGTTCTTATATAGTATCTCTTTCGGTTATGACTACTATCACAGAAATGGTTGGATAGTTTTTTTTTTTCTATCTAAATGGTGTTTGTTGAGTTTGATTTTGTTTCTTGTATGTTTGTTCATGCTTAAATCTTACCAATAAATCTCCATTTATTCTCTCTCTCAGTTGATTGTTTAACTGCATTTCTGTTTTCCCCACATTGTCATGGCTGTTATATTATGAGACTTTAAATGGTTTTTCTGTGGATTGACGATATGTTAATGCAGTAAACATGGTTGTTTTGTCACCAAAATTTGTGAAAGTGTTGTTATATCTTATTCTTTGAGGAATTGCTAGCAGTGTGCTGTTTGCAAGTTTCTCGTCAAGTGTAGGATGGTTATACTGCTCAATATGCTTGGTTATTACTACTATTGACATAACATGAGGGAAATGCTGGTAACAATTTTTTACAAATATTATGATGTTATACTGAAACAAGATATGTACCAGATTCTGCTTATTGCTATGAATAAAATGTACGTGTAATATGTCACATCTACTATGTGTGTCCATATTCATGTTCTGTTCATTGAGCCTTAATTTCAAATACTCAATTTGATGCCTCATTCGTGCCAAATATTAATTAAATATCACCAAAACCCTGTCAAAAGGTGGTAGACTTTAATCGTTGAAAATTGAAATGACCTTAATACATTCAGGTAACAGAATGAGCGTCAGATGAAGCTAACATTGGCTATTTATTTGTAACTTGGGTAACTTTATTCAGTGTATCTAACTTTATTTTTTATTTTTCACAGAGAGATTGAGAATGTAAAGCAGTCCTATTGCCCTCCACGAGAGGTACATGTTCAAGTGACTCATTCCATGCCTCCTCAAAAGATGGAGATTTTCAAATCTTTGGAGGATTGGGCTGAGGATAATATTTTGGTGCACCTAAAACCTGTTGAGAAATGTTGGCAGCCACAAGATTTTCTTCCAGAGCCTGAGTCGGAAGGATTTTATGAGCAAGTCAAGGAATTGAGGGAAAGATCAAGGGAACTTCCTGATGACTATTTTGTTGTGCTGGTTGGAGATATGATCACTGAAGAAGCCCTTCCAACCTACCAGACAATGCTTAATACCCTAGATGGAGTTCGAGATGAGACTGGTGCCAGCCTTACTTCTTGGGCAATTTGGACGAGGGCATGGACTGCTGAGGAGAATAGGCATGGAGACCTTCTCAACAAGTATCTCTATCTCTCTGGAAGAGTTGACATGAAGCAAATTGAGAAGACAATTCAGTATCTAATTGGGTCAGGAATGGTATGATCCCTTGCTTACCTATCTATATATTTGCTTATTTGGTTTTGCCACAAAATTCATGTATCCTCTGAAAATCATATGCATGTTGGAAGAAGTCCAACAATTTAGTGAATTTGGTATATTGTGGAATTTGGCACCTAGTTTGATAAATGTAGTTGCTTGTAAGACCAATTGTCTGTCCTGCCACCTTTCCTCCCAAGGAGTTGCCTTGGTAGATGTCCTCTGTTTGGCCTGTTATTCAATTGTTAGGTGTAAGCCACCAGACAAATAATCAATTTGTCCCTGAAAAGAAGAGGGCACTGGCTTGTCATGGGGAACTCTGAAGAGATTTTGAGGAGAAATCATTTTATATTTTTTCATGCACTTACCTGTTGTGGTGACTACAGCATAGCGTTTTTGTGGAGAAAGCATTTTATATTTTTTCATGATTGGCTTTGATGTTCATCTCCATGCACTTACCTGTTGTGGTGACTACAGCATAGCGTTTTTGTGACATGCAATGCTGAGGTTTGGCTGACTTCAGTTATATGTATGTATGTGCTTTTGTAGGATCCTAAAACAGAAAACAACCCATACCTTGGTTTCATCTACACTTCTTTCCAAGAGAGAGCAACGTTCATCTCCCATGGGAACACAGCTAGACTAGCCAAGGAGCACGGAGACATGAAGCTGGCACAGATATGTGGCACCATTGCTGCAGATGAAAAACGCCATGAAACTGCCTACACTAGGATTGTAGAGAAGCTCTTTGAGATTGACCCAGATGGCACTGTCTTGGCTTTAGCTGACATGATGAGGAAAAAAATCTCAATGCCAGCCCACTTGATGTATGATGGACAGGATGATAATCTTTTTGAACACTACTCTGCTGTTGCCCAGCGGATTGGGGTTTACACTGCCAAGGACTACGCTGATATTCTTGAATTTCTGGTGGGAAGATGGAAGGTTGAGAAGCTGACAGGTCTTTCTGGTGATGGAGGTAGAGCACAGGATTTTGTATGTGGATTGCCTGCAAGAATTAGAAGGCTGGAGGAGAGAGCTCAGGGAAGGGTGAAGCAAGCTTCTACTGTGCCATTCAGCTGGATCTTCGGAAAAGAACTGAAGCTTTAAAAAGCACAGGTATTCCAGCGCTAAGTTCCATTTTGATGAGAGAGATATGTAGTTGCATGCAGGGCAGAGATATGTCACAGATGCTTGTGTTGGTTACATTAGGCCTCACAGGAAAGACAGCTACTTAATAGAATGTTAAGATCGAAAATAGGCGTTATGCATACTTCGCTCCTTTTCCAACTTGCCAGAACAAAGTTGGTTTCTTTAAAATATCAGTGTACTGTTTTGTTTTTACCAATGGGATAGTAATGCTATATTTTCTCAATCCAGTGAAATAAATTGTGCCTTGAAATGGTACTGTTTTAAGTTTGCTCATTTTATTTTTTATTGGTTGGTTGGATTATTAGAACTGGATACCCTCATATTCAGATCTTCAATTTCAAATTTGTATAGCTTGCTAGAGGGGGTGAGAGTGTGCCTCGTGCTATTCAATATCCTGTAGCATTGAAATATTTCGCAGGAAATTCTGCAGTCTCCTCTTCGTCATGTGATCAAATCAATCTCAATGGCAATCTCATTCATATATAAAAAACCAATAGAGGCCAAAAATAAATAAAATAAACAAATAATTGAATAAAAGGGAAAATAAAGAACACATTAATGTGGCAGCATCACCACGACAAGTACTATCAACCTCATAATCAGAGTCGTCTAATATAAATTTTAGACTCGGTAAGACCATGGCAAGTCCTTCAGGTCCTGCTCTTGCTGTACCTTGCCACTCTTCATAGCGCTAGTGCTAACATCACCTTCCACGTAGTCGTAGTACTTCAAGAAAAATGCAAGAGTAAGCACCACCCACTCCAAGCAGAAAATCAACACACACAATCCACCAGCTAGCTTCAGTATGATCTCACCATCTTCTTCCCTTACATATGACTTCAATTGCCAGAGGAAATCCCTTGTTCTTGTAAAGATTAATACTGATACTGAACCTTGAAATATTGCTGTAAGCACTGTGGCCACCATGTGTGCAGCGTACCACCTATTAGTCCCTGATGAAGCGGCAACACAACCTGAAACTGCCCCAGCAATGGTCAATATGTGAAGCAGGATGAGAAAGAACCCACATATTGAAGGTACTAAGCGAAGAGAAAGGGTCAAGAATATGCAACTAGATGCTGCACCGAGAAGAAAGTAGTTGGAGAACAAAAAGATCTTGCGGGTATGACAGTGAGACTGATAGACTGCTTGTGGGTTGCCTAGAGTGATCCCCATTTGCGATTTTCTGACGATTGATTTGTTCGGAGTGTAGATTGCGGTTGTGGAGAGAAAGTGAGTGTTTTTGAAGAGAAAGGCTAACGGTAATATTTGGTAAGGTGACCGTTGAAAAAGAAGAGAGGCAGCTAATGCCAGCTAAGCGGTCTGAAGTCTCGAACGACAGTCGACAAACGGCTAGTTGGAATTTGGAAAAGTAAAGTGGGCTCAAATGTATTGAATCCGAAAACAACAAAGCAAGCCCAAATGTATCGAGACCAAATCCAAAAACTAAAGAGATTTCATGATCCCTAAAAATACCAAGTCTGCAGCCCATCTCCCTCCTTAATCTCATTTAGTTTGGACTATCATATCAAACAGTCAGCGCAAGGATATGTCCTTATCCCGAAACGCGAATGTTTATACCTTGATATCCAAACAGCTGGAAACATCTCCATCGTCTTCCATTTACGATTTAACTCAGTTTCCTCCTTTGCAGTCTGCAGGGTACGCGTATTTGGTTTCCAGAACGATGTCAAGCGAACAAGGTACACAAGATCACAAATACCAAAAATCACAAGACTATCAACAGTCTCCTGGTTAGTATCATTACCCCCTATGTGTATGATATAGATTTCGAGTTAGAGAGATGTGGCTATGATTTATTTTTTAATTAGCGAAAATCAAAAGGAGACAACATTTTTGGTATTCGAGGTCCTTCTAATCCATTTTTTGTTACCTGCTTCATATTTTATCTTGCAAGCAATTTGCTAATGCTAGTTGCCACGGATATGCACAGTTGAAATGGGTTTCTTAGCTAGTTATTGCCCTCAAATATGCATGATTGGCTCAGTGGTTATTAAGCTGTAATTACTTGATTTGAATGAATAGTGAAAAAACACCGAAAGACTTTGTTTCCTTTTTGGTTATCATTTCCAGGCCACTACTCTTTTTTTCCATACGTGATATCATATCTTTTTAATTATCATTGATTTTTATTTGTTATTTGAAAATTACTTTTACGAGTCACATATATTGTCTAGTGTGTTGTATTAATGCTATGTTCGTGTATAAACTTGCAGTACTTTATGTTTATGATTTGTTCTATATGAAGTAAGAAGAGGTGGATTGAGATTTGAGATGTTTCTTTTGATCTTATAGGTGCAGGAAATAGCTTGGAGGGGAGTTATGGTGCTACTGTGGAAGTAGGATGGTATATTCTTGGTGAAAATAAACAACACATTGGACCTTATGCATCTTCTGAGCTGCGTGGTGAGTTCCTTATATTTTTTCAGAATGCAGTTGTCAGTTATTGAGGTGTGAAGTTTTGAAGTGTGGAGTGTTGAGGTGTGAAGTTTTGAAGTGTGGAATACTGTTTTTCAATCTAGTGCTTTCCAAAAATGTTCTGATTTTTTTTTGTTGAATAAAGAAGATGGTATAGAAAACAACCTAGAATACATCCTTTTGTTTTGTCTTTGGGATTCATTTTATTATTTTTTTTTATGTTTCCCTGTGAGAGCTCAAATTTACCCCAGTGAATTTTCTCTCCTTTCTTGAATTTCAGTTCTTCCAGTAATCAATAGCAGGTTTCAGGACAATTGTTGCATCTGTAACTTGTTCAATTGGTCTAATGAGCTATTGAAACATCTGCTTTACTTCTTTACTGCGCCTGCACAGAGCATTTCTTAAATGGATACATCTCACAAAGTACACTTGTATGGTCGGAAGGACGAACTGCATGGCAACCATTGTCGTCAATACCTGAATTGATACCAGGGATTTCTGAACAGGGAGCTGATTCTACAATAGCAGGTGAAGATTTTATTTTATTTACTTCTTTTCATTATTTCAACTATGTTTATTATAGCATTTTCATCTTATGGATGGGGATTCTTACACTGTGATGTTTTGTCCAGAACCTGCCAGAGAGGGTGATGAGTTGGAGAAGTGGCATGAAGTAAGAGAGGAGGTAAAGGGAAGCACTATTGATTCTGAAAAAGGATCTCCATCGAGCAATAAAGGGCAAGCTAATCGATCTTCTGCAGGTGAAGCTTTTAGTTGTTTATTTATTTTTAAAACTTTTACTCCCTCACCAACCCTCCTCCAGTCCTCCCCCCACTTCACCTCTCAATCACGACGAAAAAAAAAAAGAAAAAGAAATAGAAAAAGAAAAACCCACAAAAGACAATAATTTAGAAGCATGTTTGTTGCGTGCAGAAGGTGCCTTATATTGTGATCTATTTTTCAGTGTCCTTCAATTATGATGAGGCGGAGTTTGAGAAATGGCAGAGGGAGATTATAGAGGCAGATACTGAGGCTGAACAGTTGAAACATGGGTCTGTTTCTATTGGTGGTGATGTTGATATAGATGATCGCAATAGAGTTCCATCACCAGCAGATGGTGAGGAGGAATTTACAGATGATGATGGGACTACATACAAGTGGGATGGAAGTCTTAGAGCATGGGTTCCTCAGGTTGGTTGTGAGTTTTCTATTTTTCGAGTTCTCATTGTTCTTTGAGTATTATGTTACTTCTAGAATTACTGCTAAAGCTTTATTTTGGATTTTCTGCTCATGGACCATGTTATTGACATTCATTTATTGTTCACATCATCTGTTAGAAGTTATTCTTCTTTTTGTGCAAGTGCATTCACCTGCTAAATGTAGAATATATCAAGAATTTATACCTCCCTTGTTTATTTATAAATGATTGTATACTGTGGTTTGTTTTATGCATTTCTTATTATGTGCTTGGATTAAGAGAGGGAGGGAAATATTTTGCAGAAGTAAGCTTCTTCTTCTTTTTTTTTTTTTTCCCTTTCTTTCTTTGGGTTGGGGGAAGGGGAGATGGGAAGCATATGTAGCTCTGTTGTCATTTGCCAAGATAATAATTACCTTAAGAGTCATTTTACCACATTTTTTTTATGATAAATAGGCTGAAAGATTGGTCTTGGGTCAAACATTTTCAAGTCTACAGTTCTTGAATATGAAAGAATGTTGTTCCACTTGCAAATTCTTGGGTTTCCTAGCTTGATTTTATATAACTGGTCTAAGAATTATGGAAATTCTGTTTCTTAGTGATCTTGTCAGTGATTTTTTTGGTTTTTTTGTCATGGTTAGATGAAGTAAAAACACAAATGAAGATGGGTTCTGCCCTAGTAGCTAGTATCTCTATCAATGATGTTCTTGAAAATAAGTTTGGATATACTTTTGTTAGTAACAATCCAAGTCAAAGATTGCTTCTGAAATTTCCATGGGTACTTCTAGGTTGTTTGATTATATTTCTTTTTGTCAATTTTGATAATTGCTTTTGTAGCATATTGTACACATCTAATAAGTTTTTTTTTCTTCGGTATCTGGGAGGAGGGATGGGGGTGAGGAAGGGGGTGGATGGATGTGAAAGTGAAAGGGAATATCCTGAAAATTTGCATCATGAGAGATAAAAATATCGACTCCTAATGTCAGCTTCAGATTTGTAATACACGGTGTAGGTGTATTATTCATTTGCTTGGAGTTGTTGCAGCATGTGGCCCATTATCACCTTCTTAGTGAATTAAGTTAATGCATTGTAGAATTTAATGATTGATTGATTGATATACATAGGATAACACATCAATCATGAGTCAGCAGTATGGGGTAGAAGAAATGACCTTCTTGGAAGAACATGAAGTTTTTCCAACAGTGAACATTGCAGAGGCTGCTTCAAAGGAAGAGGTTAATGGTACTAATGAAACTCTGGAAGGAAACCATCATGGAAAGAGGAAAATTGAGGACATGGAAGCTGGTAAGAAGGACAAGCAAACAGATAAACAGGACAAGCAAGCTGATAAGGTTCTCTCTGTCCATCTCTCTCTGATATTACATATTATAGTTGTGGGAAGATGACTCCAGGAAAATTTTCTATTTATCCTTTGTATTTGTTGCATAAGGATGTCGCTGTTGCCAACTGTTTTGGGACAATAAAAATAAGATTCATTATTAGTATTGCAAATAATGAGCATAAAAATTAAAAGCAATGACACCCTTTCTTTAATATAGGGGCTGTTTCTGGTTCTCCTGACGCCCATCATTGTTTTGTTACAGTTGCAGGAAGCAAATAGAGCTCCTGAGAGTTGGTTTGAATTGAAAGTCAACACACATGTTTATGTAACTGGGTTGCCTGATGATGTTACGGCTGAAGAAGTAACTCCTGGATTCTTTAATTCTGTTTATTATAGTTCTGTTAGCAAGAAACTTATTTTTGAGAAATCTGTTGCAGGTGGTTGAGGTATTTTCCAAGTGTGGGATAATCAAAGAGGTCAGGTGTAGCACATTTTCAGTTCTATTCCTTGTTGAAGGATGCAAGTTACTTTTTGCTTGTTATGTTCAGTTTCCATGGTGGAATAGAATCGGATGGCTTTTTTCTTTTTTTTTTTTTTTTGGCTTTTTAAGTTGTCCTACCATCATCAGCAGAAAATGACTTATCTCAGGCTTATCAGTCTGGGGACCTAATCCTTCTCTCGTTCTTTCTATTTTATTTTATTTTATTTTCTCAAATTTAATGTCTTGGGAGAGTTTTTTTTTTAAATAATTACTTCACAAGTTTCATTCAAATAGCTTCTATCATTGTGGTAGTGACTGTAACACAGCATCTTAAATTATGATCTGACACCATAAGAATTCAGTTACTTGTAATTCATTTGCTACATGTCCAAGAGTTGAAGATAATTCTGCTCTCTCTTTCTCTCTGTTATATAGATAAACAAGTAGATTCTTTTATAATGGCTTGATGTTTATAGTTATTTATATACCCTACGTATTCTACTATTTTGAATTTTACATCTGATGAGTCAAAATATACATTTATGTAGGATCCTGAAACAAAAAAGCCGCGTGTGAAGGTCTATGTTGACAAAGAGACAGGAAGAATAAAAGGAGACGCATTAGTTACATATTTGAAGGTAATTGTTTTTTTGTGTTCTTGAGCTTGTGACAATCCAGATATTTTATGCATATATTTCATTTATGATTGTACACTAGGAACCATCAGTTGATTTGGCTGTAAAAATTTTGGATGGGACACCTTTACGACCTGGTGGCACAATCCCTATGACGGTCAGCCAAGCCAAGTTTGAGCAGAAGGGTAAATATAATTTGATATCTTGGTTGATTGCAATGATGATGGTTTGTAAATGTTTATTTGTTTATGTTTGGGATATAATCTTTTTCTCTATACAGTCTTTTGATTTTGATATGCAATTATTTTACTGTCTTGTTATTAGAGGTTGTCTTGTTCATTATTTGTGCTAAATGCAGGAGACAGATTTATACCCAAAAAAGTGGATAAAAAGAAGAAAAAGAAGCTAAAACAAGTTGAGGAGAAGATGCTTGGTTGGGGTATGTCATCTCAAAGTTAAAAGTGCTGATGAAACTGTGATGCCTATGATGTTTGACGTAATGTCATTCCTATTTTAGTGCATATATTTTATTGTTCATTGAATGTTGATCTATGCTTTGTGATATCATTGTATTTTTTGCTACATTTGAAGAATAAAATGTAATTTGGTAATTGCTGATAAAGAGTTTCTAGTTAAGTTTTATCTTTGTCCCTTACTCTTGTGAGTTGTGAAATAAGAGATTTGGACTTTTATGTTGTTTCTGCCATATCTGAGGTTTAGTATTATTGCTACTATCAAAATATGATTTGACAGTAGGAAAATAGTCCTTGCTGGTGCTGCCTAAAATCTGTGCTTGTTTCACTTCTTTTACACAATTAATAAATGAGCATGAAGATTGTTTATTCTGTTTTTCAGGGGCAGGTATAGTATTTTTACACTGAATTGTGTCTCTTGTTTTTGGATTTCTTGTAAATGTTTTCAGTTTAATATGCATTCCAAATCTGATTGTGCTTTGTTAAAACTTAATAGAAAATGTCTAATCCTTGTGGTTCTGAATGTGCATGACAAATACAGTTGTTTCTTCTTTTATTTTAGATTACATGGCAGATAAAATACTATTGAATTTGATGAGGATAGTGTCCTCAAATTTCAAGTTTTATTTCATGCTTTCTTTCATTTTCAAATATATCTTTCAGTAATTGTCCCTTTAGAGTTGGGACATGTTAAGTATGTAGCTTTCTTGAAGCTTTTGTCTTGAGTTCCACTTTAGTTGCTTATAGTGGGCAGCTGAAATCATGTGTACCTTATATGGAACAGGTGGCCGTGATGATGCAAAGGTGTCAATTCCCACAACTGTTGTTCTCCGTTACATGTTTACTCCTGCTGAAATGAGGGTAAGACTGAACGGTTGTTTCAATAGACATTTCTTGCAGTAAGTAATTAGTTTGTTAAAATGCTTGTCAAAACAATTACTTTGATGATGCCTACTCCAGTATTGGGTTGGACACAGATGATGGAATCATAATGATTTATTGGGTAAAATTTTAGAGGATAGATCAAGTTCTACCTGGATGTCATTTTAATTTCACCAGCTTCTGCAATAGTTTATTTAAGATCTTCCTTATGCCAAATACCTTGTCTGGAGATAAAATTTCTTAAGATTTTCCTTGTGCCCAAGACCATATGTAGAGCAAAAGTCACTTGGAATTTCAACTGTACTACGAATATGCTACTGTGATAAAATCTTTGGGAAGGAATTGATGCTAATTTATCTGTTTATGCTGCATCAAGGTCTATTTTCAGATTTTATTTATATATAGTAGATTTTAAGTTTTTTAATGGTCTTCTCGGCTCTTAATTTCTTCTATTCTACCTTTGGTAGCACTGATAGATGTTGCAAGTGATAAAAGCTTAATATATTATGCTGCCAGGTTATAAACTCGTGAAATTTTCATTATAAAATTTAAAGAAATGGCGATAGTGCCTTATGGTGCAACTTGCAACTGCTATATTTTTTTTTTCCATCTATATTACATTTTTTTTGCTGCTACTTTTTGGGGTTAATATTCTAAACTAAATCCAAACAACGTGTTGAAGTAAAATAGTAATATAATAAATAAATCAGTGTTATAGCTTATTACATTTCTGCATTTTTTTTAACTTTGCTGATTCTCATTTGAATTGAAATTTTCGAATTTTAACAGGCTGATGAGAATTTGCGTTCAGAACTGGAGTTGGATGTTAAAGAGGAATGTTTGAAGCTTGGCCCAGTTGATTCAGTCAAGGTAAATGAAATTATTAGGCACACTCTTTTTTCCTGAATCGCATATATGGGCCAGTCATGTCCAAAATTATACAAGATAAACTGGCACTTGATATGATTGTGCATTCTCATTTTTTTTTTCTGCATTTTAAACATACATATTATTTTTAATCATACGAGATAAACTGATCATAGCTTATTCATTGGGATGTTAAGTTTCAAAATTTTCAGTTCTGTTACAAGTAGAATTTACAAGAATAAATTTATACCTACATATTCCTGCGTGTTTGGAATCTCTATTTGAGTTCATATACATGTATATATATATATGTATGGTTTCATACTTGAATATAAAATTTTCTATGTTTCTGTATGAATTTTTTTTTACACTATAGATCAGTGGATCGATCTTGTTTTACCTGGAACAGCTGTGCCTATTTTGACCTGGGTACTTAATTAGAAATGTGAAGATACTCGTTATTCTTCCTGTTGTATTCCTTTACCGAAGCTCTGTTGGTTTTCAAATTTTCATTTTCATTGCAAGGTCCTTGTACAGGAATAATTTTACTATTTAAGTGGGCATTCCTGCTTGTTTCATTACCTCTTCTCATGCATTTCCATGTTCTGCTGGTTTGTTTGCAGGTTTGTGAGAATCATCCACAAGGTGTGGTGTTGGTAAAATTCAAGGACAGGAAGGATGCTCGAAAATGCATAGAATTAATGAACGGCCGATGGTAAATTCTTTATTCGATAGTGATAATGAGTAGTTACATATCACTCACATCTATTCGCTTCAGAATATTTTAGTATTGCTGGAATGATACTAAAATATCAATACCAGTAAATATCTACACAATACATGCATACATGCGCAGAATGGAAGGTTCCCTTGCCAGGGTGCAATTATGTTATTGGAATCTGACATTTGGGATTGAAATTGTCAATATTATTACTTCCTTGGACTCATCATTTAGCTGCGTATATCTTGAGAGACATTAAGGCTATTAAATATATCTTGACTCTTTTTTTTTTTTCTTTTTTTCAAATTGTTTTACAGGTTCGGTGGTAGACAGATTCACGCTAGCGAGGATGATGGATTAGTTAACCATGCTTTGGTCCGAGATTTAGATGGTGATGCTGAGAGACTGGAGCAATTTGGAGCGGAACTCGAAGCTGATTAAGGCAATATTTGCATAGCAAGGGCAATGAATATATTTTGTATTGAAAATAGTTGGTCATCTGCATCAGGAGATGGTGAAATGGGAAAAATGAAAAACTGTTGATGTGAATTCCCTTGCGTAAATTTTAGACCAAGGGATCATGTAGATTATAGAGATGCTTTGTTTGTTTTATTTGTCTGCCTTCATTTGGTTCTAGACAGCACAAAATTGAAAGGACAGGGGTAATGACAGGGCTACTTTGAAATGCATTTGCTATTTGGTTAGAGATGACAATTTATTTTATATGCCGTCTACACCCCAAGCGGCGGAAATGCATCTCATTTCCACGATGTGGTCTTAAAAGCTTACTCGGAGCACCTAATGATTTCTTGCTTGGAATTTGGTGTAATAACAGATAATATATAAAAAAAAAAAAAAATCAAAGAATGCAAGTCTTAACCAGAAGTTGATCACTGTAATTTGAAAATTTTAACTGAAAAAATCATAACTATGATCAGAACTTCAAATTTATTTTATTGATTAAATTTCTCATATATATGACTCTAGCGTCTAGTGCCAAATGAAAAGTACTATCTATTTAGCTGTTTGGCTAATGAAACTAAGATTAGGAGATTAAATTGTTTTAAAATTAAAAGAAAATGCCTTAAAATAAGTTAAAAGGAAGTATTAGTAGTCATTTTCTTTTTCTGTAAATATCACCTTTTAAATTTTTTTTTTTTAATAGTATCTGAGTAGCAGGATCAAAAAGTAAAACCCTCTTCGCCTCCACATACCATACTAGGGTTTTGTCCTTCTGGTATTCACATTTACATATCTCACTGGAGCATACACAGTACTCCCCCAGAGCAGAGAGATGTGGAGATCCATTGCTTCCAAATCCCAACAGTTAGCACGGAATTTGGGTGCAACCAGAAACCTGGACAAGGTAAGACTTTCCTTGCTTTCTTATCCAAACTTTAGATTTCTCGCACACTCGTCTGCGAACATCGAAGAATTTGCCCCTGCAAACGATTCTTCAGCAGTTCTCAAGGAAAATAATGATTCCAAATTCCAGAGTTTTGCTTCCGAAGGAGATGCTGATGGTTTATCAGAGCAGTTTTCACAGGCTTTTGGTGAAAATGGCGATTACCCAATTGAGAATTTTGCTCATGAGACTGACAACATTAGCGCTCTCGATCAGTTCTCCATGGGTTTTGTTGAGGAAGGCAAGGGGGGAAAAGAGGAGCGAGAGGTTTATGAGATAGATTTGGAGAAATTAGAAGATGTGTTGTCTTTGTTACAAAGTAGCTCTGATGGGTCCTTAGAATCAAGTCTTGATAGTATGGATTTAGATTTACGCGAGGAGTTTGTATTGAAAGTGCTCGAAACCCCTCTTGTTTTGGGTGATAATTTGATTAGATTTTTCAAGTGGGCGATTAAGGAGCCTGATATGAATGTGACTACCCATGTCATTGATGTGCTTGTTCAAGCTATTTGTAGTGACCTTAGAAAGAAAGATGCATATGCATTGTGGGATTTAATTAGGGAGGTCGCTGAGAAGCGTAATGTTGTGCTGAATGTGGAGATTCTTAATCGATTGATTACTTTATTTTCGAAGCTGGGAAAAGGGAAGGCGGCTTTAGAGGTTTTCAACAAGTTTGGGGACTTTGGGTGTGTCCCTGATTCAGAGACCTACTATTATACAATTGAAGCCCTTAGTAGGCGATCCCTTTTTGATTGGGCTTGGTGTGTTTGTGAGAAGATGCTTAATGCAGAAGCCCTACCTGACAGTGATAGAATTGGTAAGATTATCAGTTGGTTTTGCAAAGGGAGCAGGGCAAGTGATGCTCATATGGTTTATATGCTGGCAAAAGAGAAAAACAAGTATCCACCTCAGTCTGCAGTTAATTTTTTGATCAGTTTGCTCTCGCGGAAAGATGAAACAGTCAAATTGTCTTTGGATATGTTGGATTCATTCTCTGGAGAAACACGGAAGTATGCAATCAAGCCCTTTTCATCTGTTATTCGCAGTTTGTGTAGGATCAACGATTTTGATGGAGTAAAAATGTTACTAACTAAGATGACTGAGGAGGGACCGCCTCCTGGAAGTGCTGTTTTCAATTCCGTAATCAATGGTTATTCCAAGAGTGGAGATATGAAAGCTGCAATAGAGATGAAACTTTTGATGGAAAGGAGGGGTCTGAAACCGGATCTCTTCACTTACACAGTTATTATGAGTGGTTACGCAAGTCGTGGTCAGATGGAAGAGGCTTGCAAAATACTGTCTGAAGCCAAAATGAAGCACTCTAAGTTAACTCCTGTGACTTACCATACACTTATTCGAGGGTACTGCAAACTTGAACAGTTTGACAAGGCTTTGGAGTTATTAGCAGAGATGAAGGAATTTGGCGTCCAACCTAATGTAGATGAGTACAACAAGTTGATCCAATCTCTATGCTTAAAGGCCTTAGATTGGGAAACAGCAGAGAAGCTGTTGGAGAAAATGGAGGAGGATGGCCTTCATCTAAATGGAATCACGAGAGGCCTTATAAGAGCAGTCAAGGAGCTAGAGGAGGAGGGGTTTGAGAAAGAAGTAAGTGTTGAAGCCTGAGATAGTTCTTCGTTTGGATGCTAGATGTTCAATTTTTAGGTCTGTATTGATTTCTTATATGTACTTTTCTTCATCAGATAATGAGTGAACCTCTCCAATTTCCTTTTTGGCATGGGTTCAACCTCTGTGCGCATGAATCAGATTGAAAAGGAAGTTTCAATTTGGTTTTGATGATCTTACTTTGATGTTCTTTATTGGATGATAATACATGGAATGTCTCATCTAAGTTGGACATTTGTATGCTTCATGTAGAATAGAAACAAATTGACTGTTTTTTGGTTAGTCTGAATTTTAATCTAACAAATGAATCCATTTATGTTTAGCTGAGTGGAGTATATTGAATCATTGCCATCATTAAAAATGTGTCTTTGTTTGGATTTTGTTAATTCAATTTAGAAATTCCAGTTGTTGGAATAGATGGACTTGCTTATGCATTATAACTTTCTACAGGATACGCATTCTTAATCCATGCAAATTTATTTGTGAAGAATGATAGTCTGAGAAGATATACAAGGTGTAATTTCGTGGATCCATCTTTTATTGTTACACAACATCTATTCTATGCATATTTAAAAGATTAAGCTCTATTGCTTTATTAATGTTACCTTATTTATGCTAGGAATGTATAACAGTATATCTTCAAGATATTGTTGGTTGCTGAGATAGGACACGAGTTGCTTATAGACCTGATATTCTTAATGTCACTCTGGATTTAGTAAATTTATCATGCTATGACGTAGAATTTGCTTAGATCAGCCAAGTTGCTTAATCTTAGGGGTTCTAGGTTCTAATTTGCAGCTTGAGATGAGAAATTGGGTTTATTGGTATATCAGGTTAAATTGTCATGTAGCAAGTCTAAACAGCAAGCAACACGCAGCACTTGCTCGGTTGATCTCCCCTAAATCAATCCAAGTAAGCGTTTCCCAACACAAAATACAATTTCC
>CAOGCB010058952.1:0-11223 GCA_948266635.1 Cnidoscolus chayamansa
GGAAGTGGAGGTTCTGATTAATGAAGGAATGGGTCACTGCTTCTATTTCAATAAAGCAGCCATTGAAATGGATGGAGAGACAGCTTCTCAAGCTGAGAAGTTAATAAGGGGGATCACTAGTTTTATAAATAGGCATTGAAGATGTTCAAAGAAAAAAAGAAAAAGAAAAAGATGATGATAAAGAAAAATACCAATGTGGGCATGTGGCTGTTCTCTTTTATTTCAGTTAATTAGTAATGTTTAGTCCGTTAGTCATTAACTTAGTTATATTTATTCCTGTAGTGGTTGATTTTTATTTTTGAGTAGTAGGAAATCTGGGAATGTCCTACGATCTTGTTGTTGTAACAAACTTTAAATCTAGCTTATAAATGGCTGAGTTTAAGTAATAAATACGAATAAAATACATTTGAGTATTTTATGTTTCTTTAGAACTCTATGTTTCTCATGTCTACCTGACTAACTTTTATTGTTTTCAAGTTTTAGTCGACCGACTCTTCTCCCACTTAATCTTAGCTAACCGATTACTTATCTTCTTATTTTAATTGACCCATTCACCAAGTCAACTTGTCCTATTAACTAACTATCCCTTGATCTGCCTTACCGATTTACCTCTTCTACCGTTTCCTTATCTTATTGACTAACTCACCATTTCCAACTTCCACCTACCTAGAAATCATTGATTTTCAGCTCTATTTGTCCATATACCCTTGATTTTCACCTCCACCTATCTCCATACCTCAAATTCCCGTATCAATTGCCATCAAAGCCTAGTTTCAATGGCTATAAGTCATCAAATTAGTTATGAATTTTGCAAGAAAGTGCGAGAAGTACTTGTAAGGCATGAGAAGAGCTTTGAGGAGATCCATGACACCTTGTAGAGGATCTTGATAGAGCTCATGTCCTTGAAGGCTTCACTAGCCCAATATTCTAGTAACCTTAAAACTAAATAAAAAATGAATTCTATTATTCTGATTGAGACAACCGGACCCTTGCAGCATTCTTCTAGTATTTGCAAATCCCAGAATCAACCCCACCTCAAATTGCAATTCCCTAAGTTTGAAAGGCAAGAGCTACAAACGAAGCAGTATTCTAATATCTAAGAGATTTCTACTGACGAACAGGTGTAGTTAGTCTCATTCCATTTGGAGGGAATCGCTCTCTAATGGCATAGGTGGACCACCAATGGCTTAGGAACTGCTTCATTAGTCCGAGTCAAGAAGTCAATGAAGACATAATCACCTTATGTGCAAAGTGACGTGAACTATTTGACGGTGATACATACACGAACATGAAATTTAATATTTTATGAATTAATGAATGAATATTTTATGTGTTTACTCATTAAGCTATCCAAATAGTTTATTCCTTTTCAAATGTCCTCTTCCCCAAATTTGTTTATTAGATGATCCATACAGCCGACCTCAAACTTGTTTGGAACTAAGGCTTGTTGTTGTTGTTGTAAATGTCCTCTTCTATCCCTTCTCCTATTTTCTATTTTTCATAAGAATGCTATAGTGGCTCAAAAAGATAAGATAGTACCAAACAATCCTAAGAAGTTATTGCTATTGCCCTAGATAATGATAATGTAAAGAAATATATTTAATATAATTATGTATAAGTAGGCATAGGTTGTATGGTCACTATTAGTTGATGATATAAGAATAATCGAACAGTAATGGAGATATTCTCTCTCTCTCTATCTATATATATATATATATATATATATATATATATATATATCCCCTTGAGTTGTTGAGACATGCATAATTTTCATTGGAGAGAATTATTATTTAGTCTCTGTGATTTAATGAATTTAATCTCATCTTTCTAAAATACACTGATGAAACCATTACTATTTATTCTCTAATATTTTAAATCGTTAACTATTTAGTCCTGTAAGTTCAATATATTCATAAAATTTTGTTGAACATGCAGCAACATTTCCTCTTGACCTTGTGAGAAGAAGGAAGCAATTGGAAGGGGCAGGAGGCCGGGCCCGTGTTTACACAACAGGTCTTTTTGGCACATTCAAGCACATAATCCGCACGGAGGGCTTTTGGGGTCTATATAGAGGCATCATGCCTGAATACTACAAAGTTGTGCCTGGTGTTGGCATTTGTTTTATGACCTATGAGACATTGAAATTGCTTTTAGCAGATGTTACTGCCAAATTATAGCCGCAGTGAAGATATCACGGAGGTTGACATGCATATGGAACAAGCATGAACTGTTATGCAAGTATTTTGATAGGTTCTCATGGTGGTTAATTTTGGGAAGCACTGAAGCTACTGTGAGAATTATATTATTCTGTGTAGATATGTCAAAGCTCAATCTATTTCAAATGTATTCTTAAAAACTCTCAGAATTTAGTACCATTGGTGATCCTTTTTCAGTAGTCCAGTTTCATATCACCGAAGTCGGATGTGCTGAGATACTGGGTTGAAGGCATTTGCAGTTTCATCAGCTTGTGAAACTACATGAAAGTGCTAGTCAGAATGATCAGCCATTTTTTTGGCATTTTCCACAATTTTGTTTAACTTCTAAGATCTTCCTCGTACCTATACCAAATTCCTGTTTTTATGCATTTGCAATGTATTCCACAAGGTATTTTTAATTGTACAAGGAGAAGTTCTAGTCTTCACTTAATTATACATGCAATGAATAATGCATTGGATTGTATTAGATTGATAGCATTACAGTGACTTATCTCTTACTTCCTTGACCTCTTGTTATGATGGTGGAGACTTCAAGTGGTTCACTATTTGTTATTATTTTTTTCTTATGCAATATATCTTTATTTTTAGCTATAAATTTTTTCAGCTTTATCCAATCGAATTTCAATAAATATTTAATTCATATTTGAAGTTCAAACCTTGAAAAAAAAGAAATAATAGACTCTCTTAACAGAATTAAATATGAGAAGCAAACTCACATGGAGCACAGTAACACTAGAAAACAAGAAATAATACAGAAACTAGAGAGCAAATTAATCTGAAATAACAAGGCTTGTCTTAAGAGAACTACTGAACGAGTCGAAGGTTTTACAATTGCAGTGTGTGATGCCCTGCCCCATAAACTACTTACAGTCCTATTGACAGTAAACATGAGAAAATAATAACAATTGTATACATGAAAAATTTATGCACAAGTTATAAAGCCAGCTTATCCTACTTTTCCAAATTCAGCTGGGCACTGAAACAAAATTTCTGTCGACTCCACATTCGTACCTGCAAATTGGTTAGGTTCTTCTCCTACAGTCCTATAGCCATCAAACTTTTACAGAATCTTTACAAGAAATTACAAAAGCAAAACTACCGAGGAAGTCTAGCCTCAGGCAGATGAGATGGAGCCATACTATGAAATTGTGTTGATGTCATACTATGAAACACAGTTGGAACCACATTCTGTAACTGTGCCGACACCATATTATGTGATTGAACTGCCCCTAGGTCGCATATCTCCTGTCCCAAGAATAACAAAGGAAAATAATAAGAAATGCTTGCCATTGACAACTTCTCTTCACAACTAGACTTTTGGGTGACGTATTTAAACACTATATAATGCTATAATTTGCTAAGAATGCTTTTTGTTTGCTAAGAATGAGAAGGGAAAGGAAAGAGACGGAATTTGCAGGAAATAGAAAAGAAACTAGGGAGATAAAGTGGCAAGTGAGAAAGTTAATTTCCAGCTTACCAACAATAGAAAAGAGAAACTAGTTTTCCTAAGCAACTAACTCTCCAATAACTACACAATAGCTTATCTCTACTACTCCTCTTTGATGCCAACATATATATTAAAAAATAGATAAAATTATCTGAAGTCCAAGTATTCCAACAAAGTTGATCCCTTCAGTATTAAATAGTCAGATAAAGAGTATTAAGCTGCACTAAAACTAAAATAGTAAAATATGCAAAAATCCTCAATTTAAATGGAAGGCAGATTGGAGTATCACAAACCACTAGGTGGAAGCTATCCTGCACCCCAACGTTAACAGTTCCCATCTGAGGTACCTGGTACATGAATATAAAAAAATTATCTTAAGACCATCCATATTTGAAAACAGTTCAGATATCAACACTATGAATAAAAGAGCACATCAGCTATGGAAACAAACTAACCTTTCCTTTTCTAAATGTGTTACTTTCATCATTTTCCTTTTCCTTTCCAGCTTCAGTTTTCCTGGAAGCTTTGTTTGCACTCATGTTGCGAGTATCGGGTCCATCTTTGGATGTAGAAGCACTCTGATTCTCTTCCTCAATGCTAACTAGGGCAGTAGGACCAACACCATTCTCAACAGAGTTATTCAGATTTGCACATTGCCTCAAAGCTTCTTTTATGGCAGATAATGCAATATTGTAACTCTCTTCAGAAAGCGAACCCTCTTCACCCAAAATTATTGCTCGTCTACATAAATCATTGTAACGACGGACCTTAGTTTGCACCTCATCCAGTCTTTCATTAATGGCATGCCTGCTCAAAGCAGCATTTGTCCACCGTTGCAATACATATTTAGGCGGGATTCTGAATACGCCAGACATTTGAAGAACAACAATAGCATGCCGGCATAGATAACCTTTGTATTCAAATGACCGACATAAACAACATATTTCTGATTTTGATTCATTCCACTCCACCGTATAGTTTTGATTATCTTCAAAATCTTTTACAGAATAACTTGTGGTAGTCTCATCCTCAGTTTCTTCTTTCTTAAGATGACAAGCAGCCGCTCCCAAAACCTCAAATTGAAATTTTTTGAAAATCTCATGTGTGTATATAAATGACATTTGTTTCTCAAAAGGTGATGGAGACTTCAACTCAGGTGTTTCATGCCAAGAATCAAAATCTGCTCTGGCTTCTTCCTCGTACCTATCTTCAAGAATTAACTTGTATTGCTCTAAAAACTCTCTCATTGATGTTTCCCAACGCACATACTTTTCAAATGTAGAGTTCACGCTTTCAGAACGCAATATTGTAGACAAACCAGCAAAGGACACATCTCGCATGAAAGTAGGAACCCAATATTTACGATCTTCATACAATGATTGAACCCATTCAACCTCCCTAAGATTAAACTTTTCAAGCAATTTCCACCATCTCTTTTCAAACTGTTCCTCTGTCCATGATTTAAATATACACTTGTTGAATTTTACCATAAAATTGTCATGCCATGGACTAAGATACTCAAGCTGCCGGGGAATCTTCTCCAATATGTGCCACAAGCAAAAACAATGACGTGTTTGTGGAAAGACAGCTCCAATAGCTGTTTTTATGGCATTGTTTTGATCAGTAAGTATCACTCTCGGAGCTCGCTCCCCCATGGCAATGAACCATGTTTGCATTAACCAAAAAAAGGTATAAACTGTCTCATCTGCAATCAATGCACAACCAAGCAATATAGGTTGAATATGATGGTTCACTCCAATAAACAGAACCAAAGGAACTTTGTACTTGTTGGTGAAATATGTAGTATCAAAACAAACAACATCACCAAAGTTGTTGTAGTCTTCCATTCCTTTTGTGTCAACCCAGAACAAGTTTCTCAACTTATGTTCTTCATTGAAATCAACAGCATAGAAAAACTTAGGGTTCTCTTCCTGCATATGCATAAAAAGTTCAAGTAGTATTTGAGCATCTCCTGCTTCTAGAACCAAACTTCGTCCTTTATCATGCTGATTTCTCATATATCCATCCAAACAATCAACATTTTGATATGCGCCAAACAATTTGGACACTGCAGTCATATTCTTTCGTCTCCTTATTCTAGCATCATTCTTAAGAGGATCAACATTTCTGTGGCTTCGAAAGAAGTGCACCTGGGCTGGTAAGAGCTCGTGATTATGCTCCTTCACAAAACTGTAAATATACCATTTCCCATTAGGTTTTCTCTTCACATGCATACTTGCTTTGCAACCAATTTTTGGAGAAGGTCGAGGATTAATTGCATCATCAGATTGCTGTTTATTTCCATATCTTATGCATGAGAATTTTGCATCAATGAACTCCCTTGATGCCCTTGACCTCCGGCTGCTCAATTTGGCAGTACCAAACCCCACAGACTTGGCATATTCTTTGTAAAATGAATAAGCAGCTTCATGTGAATCAAAGACCATATCATCACGTGGTTCATAAATTGTACTGCCTGTGGTGATATTAGAATCCATTACTGTAGAATAAATATAAAGATCCACTGTATGCAAAACTGTGGCACATCAAAGTTGATAGTCCTTAAGATATGTCATAAACACTGTTCCAGATCCCTCCAGTGGAGGAAATATAAGATTTTCTCTCAACAACTCCAATGCCATGCCGCCTAAAATGAAAGCACAAAGATAGGACAAACCAATATCAACATAGAATACATGTGAAGCATATATTATACTTGAAATGCAACACAGCATTATACCCAAACTAGACAAATTTAGCTTGGACAAGTACATACCGCCCCGCATATAGTCCAAAAGAAATAAGTGACCAATTCAAAAACTGATAGTAATGCAAATCAGTAGACGCAATCTAGGGGTGGGTTTGGTTAAATTTATAAACAACCAATTGAAAATTACCTGGAAAGATAAGATCTGATGTCCAGATCAGGCATGTTTGCCGCCAAGGCCTTTCTAAGTACAGGGTTACTGGAAGGCCATTCACTTATTTACCCTAGATGACAAAAACAGTAAAACACAATTTTCTCTGAAGGGAGGGAAAAAAAGAGCATGGCTTTCTACTAAAGCACAAAGCAAGTGTTGATATATTAAAAATTAATTTCCTCCATTTCACCCACCATCCCATCCTAGCCCTACACCTTCCTTCTCCCAAAATAAATATATGATCCTCCATGACTCAATTATTTCTGATTCAAAATCCCAAAATGTCTTGGGCAAATTATCAGGTATTCATCATGCTAAGTTTCAATTACCCTACGCTTATTGTTTATTTTGAATTTAGTCACCATGATTTACGTGCTCACATATGTAAGTGCTTAAAACCTTTGGCAACCTGGTATAGAAAATTTGTTCAGGAAAATTCATCAATAAATAATAACAAAGTAATTCAAATGAGTTGAAAATTTGTACTACTCTTGAATTGATTAAGGGTACCTAATTAAAAAGGCTAGTTAGATCAAACATGGTCTGGTTGTCATAATGATGTGCACAAGTAGTTTTGGTAGTGCACATGCAGATTTTTGTTCTTTGAGATCTCTAACACGGACCTTGATGGTGCATATGCATAACTGTTGTTGTACTTATTCTAGCATTATGATTCCCCTTGTTCTTTATTAAACTTATAATTGATCCAGCAGAGAAAATTCCAATTTCAACATATCAGGAATCCAAATACATTGTCGTTTATGCATTAGCCATTATAGTTCATTTAGAGAACTTGCAGGTACCTAAGATTGAATTGTTTATGATAAGGTGAACCCTGATACAGGAAATAACTGAATAAACCAAACTTTTAGGAATCCAAACCAAGTTGAATAAGGCTAAAAACGAAAAATGAGCCAGATTGAATCAGTTTAGGACTTGATTTAAAACTAAAATAATTATAAAAGAGCCAAAGGTCGCTGATTGAAGTAATCTGGAAATTTCAGAGGAAAACGAAAAAATTGCATGCTAGCTACAAGGGAAATCCACCTCTATCCAACCATACCAGTCGCTCAAGGCAAATCTAACCTTACAAAAACCAGAGTTTCAAATGCAATTAGGTAGGTAACCAGTTTTACCATTGAAACGAGTAATCTAAAATATGCACATTCTCATCTTCTAATATTAAAAGTTCATAATAAAATCCTCATGATTCTTTAGCCTTTTTTACTTCTGTAGTCTTTGAAGTTCATTTCAATGACTGCCAACTATTCACAACATCCAGCATCCAAGACAAACGATTCAAAAATGTTCAAATTTTACCTAAAATAAGTAGTGCTTACTTTGCACATTCGTACGAGTTTCCCCGAATTTTAGCTATCAACAATCTTCAAAATCAAGGGTTTGCTTTTCCTCAAATACTGCATGAAGAAAGAATGAACTGGAAAATTTAAGCAAAAAAAGGCAGGGCTCAGCACCTGAGAAAAAGCACATCAGAAATTTGAGCAATTTACACTTCAATCCAAACACACAAGGACATGAATAGACACCAGTAGAGGTAAAGAGAAGAGAATGAGGAAAGAAAATACCAGGAAAGGATCTAACCAGCGAAAGATTTGGTCGCTTTTGGTACAAGGAAGTAGGATTTGAAATTCTTACTTGGGGAGAAGCACGGAGAGAAAAAGGGAGAAATTAACTGTAAGCGGACCAGGCGTGGGTTGTTGGCGACGACGAGGCTAAAATTCTTTTGGAGGTGGCCGGGGCAAGGTGGAAGCTGTGAGTTGATCGCAGAGACGCAGTCCCGGTGAGGAGTTTTAGATGACAAAATTAGGGTTTCTTCGGTTTTGATGGATTACTCTTTCAACGATTCAACCAACCCAACCCGATCTTGTAATACAAACCGAGAACGAGAAGTCGGTTCGATTCGAGTGTATCGGTCGGGTCCATTCAAAAAGACAATAACCCCCTGCCATTGACCCTGATTCGTTGCGCCCAGCCACTGGTACCGCCTCCACGACACTCATTCGTTAAAAATCTTCTAATAGGCATTTCATCAAACAAGTTCCACACAGAAAACGAAGAAGAAACGCATATGGGTGACACCTGATGGACATTCATGTCAACATTCAAGCACTTGAATGAATCATCCCATCCCGCTAATTTAAATATGATGCCAGATCAAAATTTTCAAGTTTAATTTAATTTAAATATATTTATTAAATAAATTATATAATAAAATTTGTATAATCTATTTCAATAAATAAATATATTTAATTATAATATTAAAATAATTCATTTAAATATAATTCATTTAATTAATGAAATTAAAATAATTAATTTTAATTTAATTTGAATATGTTTATTAAATAAATTATGTAATTAAATTTATATAATTTATTTAAATAATATAATTTAAAATATCATTATCATCAATAAGTTTTAGTTCCAAACTAGTTGGGGTCGGCTGTATGTATCCTTTAATAAAATAAGCTCACAAGCAATATCAACAATCACACGCCTTAGACTCATTCCATTACGCGGGTTTTACTCTTCCTTCTAAGTCTATTACTAACTAAATTTGCATTAATATTTAAGGCTCATAAGTCCCTGATTATTACTTCCTTACAAACTGTCCTAGGTGACCTCTCTTAGCCCCATCAATCATCAAGTTCTCAAACTTGCGAACCGCGCATGGGGAGGTCTCCGTAAAACATGCCCAAACTATCTAAGTTTTCCTTCTCTCACCTTATCACCAACCTCCGCCACATGTATTTTTTACCGAATATACTCATTCTTAATTTAAATAATATTATTTAAATATTTAACTATCAATTAAATTTACATTTATTTGTAAAAAATGAAGGAATGAAATGATTTTAAACTTTTAATAATAGATATTTAAATTGAATATATAAAGTCTTGAAAATGAAGTCATATTGAATTAGCTTCATAAGCTCTAACTTCTGCTACAAGCTCAATCCTTCGGAGTGTATCAAATCAGAACAAAGAAGAGATGAAGCAACATGTAAACTTTGTGAACATTACAACGGCAAATACCCAGTAAGCCTGATATGATCCAAAGTGCGACTTAAACCATATTTATTGACTGCATAATTAGCAGCCCTGAATCCTCCACCATAGACTGGTGAAGCGTCGTTGGCAATTTGATGCATGAAAAACTCACCCAATTTATTTTCAACATTGGACTTCCCTCCCTCTTTTGAAGACTGTAATGAAGAGGAAGCTGCTGAAGCAGATGGTAAAACTTCTGATTCGAGCCACATATATGAGAGTACTTGACAGATTCCTTCCTCTACCTCAGGATCGAGATTTTGGTATCCTAGCAAATAATCAAAATATAATATAAGAAATCTTTTGTTTATTATTTACTTGTAATGGTGATCCGTAAATAAATAAGTTCTTATTTTCATAATTAATAGATTTATATGCTAAAAGATTATATCTATGAAATCTATCTCAAAATCATTAATAAGAATCCTAGTAGAACATTTTCATATTGGCATTTAGTCTACCTTTAAGGCGTAGCCAGCCATGCATCAACTGATGGGCAAGGACAGCACCTGTTAGTAGTCTGCATCCATCAATGAAATCAATAAACAGGGTTTTCCAGAAAAAGAGACCATAATCAAAGCTCAGCATATTGGAGAATTGATGATATCTTAGCAGCAAAGTGATAAAACCAATTACAAGTCTGCCTCCGACAAGAATATAAATAAACCGAATTATCCGAAAAAGGAAAAAAATGAATGAACACAAAAAATGCAATAGATTTGGTTGATATTTTGTTTAAATTGATCTAAGTAAGCATGTCCTAACTCATTGATGTCTTTTTTTTGTTATCCACAAGATTGTTTGACAACTCAGCCTTCAGATCACCAAATAAAAGAAAAATAAATAGAAACTCTTGTTTATATATATATATATATACATAGGAACAGATTTCTTCTTGTTACCAAGGAACTCATGGCCTTTCTTTCAAGTTCTGGCAAACCCAGATACATGATCCTAATGAGTAGTTGATAAACTGATAAAGAGAAGCGAAAACTGCCATTGATTATTACCTTGGAAGACCATGAAGTACAAGAATAGCTGTAACCTCACAACCCAAGCCCCAAATCCCCCAAACAAAAGACACAAATAAACAGGAACTTTTGTTTTTTACTTCATTGATCCCAAGTCATTTTTAAACAGAGAAATTTGAACTATAGAGAGATGTATCTGTTGGCCAAACCAGATGCCTGACTCCCACCAATAGATGATAAATTGACAAAGAAAATTCAAAAACTTCCACTGACTATTACCTTGGAAGACCATAAAGTAAAAGAATAGCTGTAACCTCACATCTTTTCCGAGTCAGCTTTTGTGGTCGAGTTCTAATTCCAACTAGTCGGTTACCAACAATTCTAGGCCTCCTCTGTATCTGGATATGGTCAAAGAGAAAGAGAAAGCTACTTGGTGTCAACGCAATTCCTCACTATTAACCACTAGTAAAACAAAATTAAACAGAATTGCTTTCGCATGTCATACACTGGTAACAGTCTGCTTTTCTGAAAGGCATAGACCCCTTGTCTCAGGCATGTGATGATATCCCTGGAAGAAAAGAGAAAAAAATGAATAATGG
>CAOGCB010058981.1:0-10553 GCA_948266635.1 Cnidoscolus chayamansa
TTTATATTTTTTAAACAAATTAATTGAAAATTAATATTATTTATTTTTCCTATACTAAAATTAATTATTTAATTATTTATATAAAATTAATGTCACGTGAAAACTTAATATGATGTTATCTTTTGTTTTGTAATAAGAATCGCACCGCTATAGAACGAACTTTTGAAGAAAATAAGGTGAAGTGTTGAAATTGAGACATTTTTACTATTAGATTAAGTATGTGAATGCTGTGTCTCTTTATCTATTCTATATGTTAAGACACTCAGTATCTGTGTCTCTTTCCATTCATTTTCATTTTAATTAACTTGCTCAATATAATTTTCACATAGATATTTTTTAATTTAAAATTATAAAGTAGATATTGAGATTTTATGTTTGGAACATGATAATGAGACTTGTTGCATTATTTTTGTGTTGGGGTACCCCCCAAGTTCCAACTTCAAGGGTCCCATTAGATTGTATTGAGATATGATTATTGGCTGGATTTCCTTTTTTTTTTTTTTCAATTTAAATTATATGGATAATATGTTTCTAAAAAATATTTATTTTTCCTATAATATTAGAATAAATGTATATATATTCTCTATTTTTTCGGTAAAAAAATAAAAAAAAGTAAATTTAGTTGTGATTTGGAGTGGGACCAAAATCATGCAAGTGTTTAATAGAGTAATGAGCCCAATAGAGTCAAGATCTGAACAGCCAAATAGCGATCACGTGATGTCAATATGATCTGCCCCCCCGCCGGAAAATTAGGACATTATTAATTTAATCTCTAAAATTATTAATGTATTAGTTATGTCCTAAATTCTTATTGTGTTCATCCGACATCATTTAAAACTTAAAACTATGTAATAAAACACAACTTGTTTTAGTTACGGCAGCTGTCTTCTTTTTATATTACAAAGCTTCACTAATCCGATTTAAATTTAATTCTTATCTTTTAAATTAATATCTAATTTATATTATTAAAATTATCGTTATTTTGATAATAATTCTACTCATTTTATTTTTTAATTTATAAATATATTAGTTATTTAAAATTATTTAAATTTTAAATTAATTATTTTTATTATAGTTTATTCCGTTGTTAGACGGAGGAAAATCAAAACGACGACCCTAAGGCTAAGGACAAATATAATATTTCGCGGTAAAATTATTTCAAGTTCTAACGGTTCATCAGCGGACTGTAAAAATGGCGACGCCCACGTTCTTGCATCGTCACCTACAGCATCATAATCATCTCAATCACAGCTCTCTAACTCTACCAGCAGCTAACTCAACCAACAAGCTCCATTATTCCAGTCCATGACATCCCTGATCCCAATCCATCTCCCTCGCCTCTATCCTCTTCAGCGATGCAATCTTTCTTCTTTATCCTCTTCTTCCTCCTCCTTTCCTGTATTGGGGCGTCTGGGTATGGATCCATGGGCCCAATCTCCGCCGCTTTTGGAGATAATGGTTTCTTCTGTGCCATTGACGCCAGTGGCAAGCAGGATGTTATCTGTTGGACAAAGAACAACACTTTACCATCCTCTTCCTCTTCCCCGCCGTCCACATCCTCCGGTTATTTTAGCAGCATTCCCGCTATGACGTCACTCTCTGGCGGTGAAGGATTTCTTTGCGGAATTTTAGCGAATAGCTCACAAGCTTTCTGTTGGAGCTCACTTTACTCGGCTCGAGATCTTGTTCCTTCTACTTATAGAAACACTGCGTATTCGCATATTGCTGCGGGGAAGAATCATGTTTGTGCTATTAGAGGATCTTACTATTCTGTTCACGATTGGGGTACAATTGATTGTTGGGATATCGTAAAGGGTATTAATAATAGTTTAACTTCTATGCGAAGCAGCCAATTTTATGACCAGTACATTGGTAATCATGTTTTTAGTAAGGTTGTGTCTGGTGAAGGGTACAGTTGTGGCGGGGTCAGAGATGGAGGAGTAGTTTGCTGGGGGCCAAACTCAGCGAGCTTGGGCGTTTCAAATGTATCAGACAATTTCAGAGTTTTGGCCTCAGGGAAGGCTTCTCTATGTGGAATTTTGGAAGAGTCTAATGAGGTCAAGTGCTGGGGCAGTAGTAATGACTCATTTTCGAGCCATCCAGTTGGGACCCAGTTTGTATCCTTAACTGCTGGTGCTAACCATTTCTGTGGAATTAGAGAAGATAATCATGCTGTTGAGTGTTGGGGAAACTTCAATTTGTCATCTGTTCCGAAGGGTGGTTCTGGGTTTACTGCAGTTGCTTCATCTGATTTCACTACATGTGGAATCAGGGAAGATGATTTGGTTATTGATTGCTGGTTTGCCAATGGGACTTCGCCACCAGAGTATAATCCTCCACTGGAGTTGTTCAGTCCAGGGCTATGTGGTCCTGGCCCTTGCGATGGAGGGGAATTTGCTTTCAATGCGAGCTTTCTAAATGAGCCGGATTTGACAAGATTGTGCGTTAGGATGGATTTAAAGATTTGTGCTCCATGTGCATCGAATTGCTCTCAAGGTTTCTTCTTGTCTAGTCCATGTACTGATAGTGCTGATAGAGTGTGCACAGCTTGCTCTCTTTGCCAAAACAGTTCTTGCTGGGATGTTTGTGGGATGCAATCATCTGCGCAGAAACCATGGCACCACTTTCATAGGTTAGTAATTATAATTGGGTCTTCTGCGTTGGGTTTCTTTTTTATATTAATCAGTTGTTGCGTTCTTTCACGTTCGATTGTCACTCCGAAAGAAGAAGGATCAAAGAAACAGTTCAAATCTTGCATAGGAATACCCGAGTTGGAAAATGACAATGCTTCTGATTCATACCAGCTTACCTCCACAGCTTCTTGTCCTGGTGTGGCTCAAGTATTTCGACTCTCGGAGCTAAGAGATGCCACCAATGGGTTCAAAGAATTCAATAAACTTGGCAGGGGAAGCTATGGTTTCGTTTATAAAGCTGTCCTAACTGATGGGAGGCAAGTTGCAGTCAAGAGGGCAAATGCTGCCACAATAATCCACACTAACAGTAGGGATTTTGAAATGGAATTGGAAGTCCTATGCAATGTTCGACATCGCAATATTGTGAACTTGTTGGGTTACTGCTCAGAGATGGGTGAGAGGCTGCTTGTTTATGAGTATATGCCTCATGGCACACTTCATGATCATCTCCATGGTGGACTTTCTCCTTTGAGTTGGAGCCTTAGGTTGAAGATTGCAATGCAGGCTGCAAAGGGACTCGAGTACCTTCACAAGGAAGCTGAGCCTCCAATTGTCCATCGAAATGTCAAGACTTCAAACATTCTTTTGGATACTGACTGGGGAGCACGAATTTCATATTTTGGGCTTCTTACTGCAAATGAGAAGGATCTTAGTGGAGACATGAAAACTGATGTTTACAATTTTGGACTTGTACTTCTAGAGATTCTTAGTGGAAGAAAAGCGTATGATGGAGATAGCACTCCTCCAAGTATAGTTGAGTGGGCAATACCATTAATTAAACAGGGCAAGGCAGCTGCCATAATTGATCGATACGTGGCTCTTCCAAGAAATTTTGAGCCATTACTTAAACTTGCTGATATAGCAGAATTGGCTGTCAGGGAAGATCCTAATATCCGTCCTACTATGTCAGATTTGGCAACTTTGTTGGAGCAAATTGTGAATGATGGATTGACCTTCTAATCTTCAAATTGGGTCTCAGGTATTCAGCAAAATCAGATTGAGAGAGGAGGTACATGTGACAGCACCTTAAGTGAGCAATGCTATTTTCCAAATGTTTATCTGTTTTGTTTGGCTTCTTATCTTGTACATGGTCTTGCTTCAAAGTTCAAACCCACCCCCCTTCAACACAGACACCAAAAATGAAATATTTGAACTTTCTTTGCCTTTGTGCTTGTATCCTTTAAGCCCCAGAAAGATTAGGGCTTCAAGTTTTACACCATTCTACATTTGTTCTTTTTCAGGAAATTTTATACAATAAATTTGTCCCCATGTTTTCTAGGAAAAGCTCTTCATATAATAAACCATTGAATGGGATAATGTCTAGAAAAATATCTCATTATTTTATTATGTCATTATTGAACAGAAAGCATGTTAAAAAATTTCTATGGTCAGTTTTCTAACTGTAAAGTGCTCTAATATACCAGAGCTTTCTAATATGGAATTGTAAACGAAATACTATAGACTTCACTTTTGGGGGATTGAGGTCCAGCTTTCGGATGGCATTTGGAAAGACTTTGGATGGCTTGTACATGTGTGTATGTGAATAAAGCCTGGGATATTGGCTGCTTCTGAGACGGGACTGATGATATGCATGCATAAGATTGAAGAAGCATAGGTTTCAAATAACAGGGCTTTTCGCTCCATTGTTTGTTTGGTTATATTAACGATGAGTCTTAATGGGTTCTGTTTCTGCTGGCTTTGTTATGTAATTCTCTTTGAGGACTGATCCATCAAATCACAACGCTCTTTTTCTTGAACCTTCTATCCATTTCCTGAAACCTAATGGGAGAATACTCTGTTTCCTTGCGGAAAGATTTCTATGATTATGCTGATGTGCATGGACATGTAGAATAGGAAATTTAAAAAAGAAGAAGGAAAAAGTGGGGTGGGACGAGGAGGAAGAAGAGCCTAGTATGAGAGGATGAAGAAAGCAACAAATGCTAGATTGTGAAGACAGAAAGAGAAAGAGTGTTGTAGAGGTCTTTTGGTAGCTCAGAAAATGAGGGAAAGACGAAAAAAAAAAAGAACCAGAGATAAAGAGAGAGAGAGGAAGAGAGAGAGAGAGAAAGAGAGAAAGAAGCCAAAAGTCTTGTTATACAATGCACGAGACTCATCTCTCCATTTTACATGCTTTAGATTCTCCTCACTAAGCTCTAATGAGCTGTTACTGTTGTAACTGCTAAATTAAATCATTGCAGCAGCCTCACAGCCTGCTGAAAAGCTTCCTCCGGCAACCTTGTTCTTGCATGCATCAAAGATAGAGACAAGCAAAGAGAAAGCTATGATCTGTACCCTTTAAGAGCTGTCTAGCTGCTTCTTGTCATATCTTGTGGGGTGGATTAAATGTATTTTGGTTACAGTATGCAACATTTATCAATAGTTAACAATTTTAGCTTTCAACATTTCAGGTAAAATCTTGAAACTTTTGTTTGGGGTCCAAGACCTGCTTGTATGGTCTGAATAATTAATGAGGTCAAAAGATCTACAGGAGAATTTATTCAGTGCTGGTGTTACTAATGGTAGTGATGAAGAAAACAAAGACCCCTCTTGTTCTTGGTCTGGTCCCCGATGACATAGTAAAGAGTTTCGCTTTGGAAACTCCAGGTATGAAGAATCCAAATTCATCCAAGCACTCCAAGACAAAGCAGTTTCAGAAAAGGAAAAAGGCGTTGCTTTATGATCTTGAAAAGAGGGGAAAAGACCTCAAAAAACACATGGGTAGGCTCAAAAGTATTGCCAACCTCATGTTTGTTTTGTCTATCTCCCCAGAACTTCTTTATTACTCTTTTTAAGGTCACACGCATGATCCTACAACCTTCACTAAGTGTGCAGACAAAAAGCTATATAAAAGAAGAAGCTTTCAGGTTGGATGATTCCTAGCTGTGTTGTATGCTATGTGCTAATTGCCAACTCAAAAGCTAGCTGGAAGTGGCAAGTAGGAAACAGTAAACAAGAAGCACAAACTGATTTTAGCAAGTAGGGTCTTATTTATCCCCTGTAGTTTTATCAATTATCTATGCCTTTCCTCTTGCAGTGCCCTTAAATTTCGCAACTTGAGCCTTGGTGCTTCCAAAATGCAGGCAATTTCAAGTCCCCAGTACTGCCAAATTGTGACCATTTGGTAGCCAGCAACATCACTGTCCATCCTGGTTTGAACTTCCCTGTGCTACACTATATATACATATTTATTTATTCATCTTCTTTCTTTTGCATCTTCCAAACCACTAAACATACATAAACTGTGTCTTTTAGATTCTTATCGTGTGCCTGGCTCCCTGTATGCCATCTGCAAAGCTCATCAGAAAGTCGGTGGCCTCCGCACATGGCATGCGAGGAGCCATGCATGCTACAACCTATTTAGTCCAGGAAGCGACTGTTTCTATGATTGGATTAACATCTTTCACACTTAGCCATATAGTCAAACACTTTGATCCTAGTTCTTTCCATCTAATACTAATTAACATAGGTGAACTAGATTAGGACCTTAAAGGGAACTTGGAATGGACAAGGAAGGAGAGATTATTCATAGTGGAGAGAAGAATAGTGAAGCCCATATCTGTTGCTTTGTCCCACTCTTTATTATTATTTTAATTAATAGTAAGCTACATAGTGTTTGACTTAATTACTAAGTGAGAATACCCAGAAGGAGTTTCACATTTATTTGTCTTGCTTTTCTTTAATCATTATTTATTATTAAAATTTTCCTGCTATGAAGTATGAAGCTTGCTTTTGTGTTTGTATTTACACTGAAGGTATGGAACAGTTCATTACATGGAGAAAACATAGAAAGCTGAAGCTTCCAATATTCGTTATTACCCTCTAATGAATCTAAATTCAACAAAGATTCCTACGCAGTAAATTGCTTCAATAATAAGATTATTTTGTAATCTGTAAGATTAAAAATAAATCTTTCTTTTTCTTGAAAAAAGGAAGTTTTACTACATTCTTTTTCTTTTTCTTTCCCCCTTTATATCATACAAGAAGCAAAAACAATATTTTCTTTCCCTTTCTCTATCACTATATACTACTAGGCAAGGTCATCAGGTTGATTCCCTGGAGGAAGAGCTTTCAGATGTGTGTTTCTGACGTAATCTGATATTCTGGAGATCTGGAAGAAGTCCAGGTTGAGAGATCTGAACGCCTGTGATATCAGTTTCATTAGCCAACATTTTCACGGCCATTGACATATGTGGTCGGTGCCTGGCTGTTTCTTGCACGCAAAGTAGGCCAATCATCAAGAACCGAAGAGCTTCTTCTTCTGGGAAGTTCATATTAAGTGTTGGGTCTACTACTTGGATGAGTTTGTTGTCACTGTAGGCTTGCCATGCCTGTGGATATTCACACATAGAAAACACATCAGACAAGATTGTGGTCAAGAAATTTATAATCCAATTTCAAAAACAATTATAAAATTTATACCTTTTGAACTAGGCAATGTTCACCATGCTCCAAGTCAAAATCCACAGCTGATTGCCCACTGATAATTTCCAGCAGCAGTACTCCGTAACCATAAACATCCGATTTTCGTGTCAAACGTCCTGTAATGGCATATTCTGGAGCAAGGTATCCTCTAATTTTGCATTTGTGAGTCCAAGAAACCTCATTAGCTGTGGTAATTTTCTTAGTTAACAGCATACGAAAAAGAAACAAGAATGCAGGATCCACTTACAATGTGCCTGCAACCCGAGTGCTAATATGTGATGCCTTGTCTGTAAGTATCTTGGAAAGACCAAAATCAGCCACTTTGGGAGTAAAATTTTGATCAAGAAGTATATTGCTTGCTTTTATATCCCTATGCAAAACACGGGGTTGAACCTCCTCATGCAGATAGGCCAGCCCACGAGCAACATCTAAAGAAATATCCCTCCTTGCTTCCCAGCTAAATTTCATCCTGTTTTGCTCTTTTCCTATTAATCAAGCATAGCACATGACAAGAAACAGATTTTCCTAATTTAAATTTGCCTATCATATACATATCTTTATCTGGGTTCATTATCAAGAATTTGATCAAATGAATGGTCATGTATAGAAAGGAAAGTTTATTACCAAGAAGGGTCCGTGCTAGGCTATTATTCTCCATGTAATCGAAGATCAAATATCTGTTTGCTCCCTCAACACAGCAGCCTAGAAGTTTAACAAGATTTTGATGCTTAATATTAGACAGTGCTGCTAACTCAGATATGAATTCTCTCTCTCCACGCATCGATTCCATATCCACAGAAAGAACCTTCACAGCTACAGTAGAACCATCCCCTAGCCGACCCTTTAAAGTCAAATCAAAGTCACACGTTAGAAGCAGACAGGTGCAAACGAGACAACTGATCTTACCGAAGATCAAATTACGAGGTTTTCCATGTAAATACATGATCTGAGAGGGGAGGAAATTACCTTGTACACAGAACCGAATGCACCTTCTCCAATCTTGTTTGATGAAGAGAAGCCATGAGAGGCGATTTCAAGTTCTTTTGAAGAGAAAATTCGCAGGTTGACATGATTCTGTTCACCTGGATATTGTTGGGTATGAACAGAAATCAATCAACAAAACAGCTGATGGAGAACAACATATCATATAGAAATCATTACATGACGTAAAAAGCAGAAGAAAAGGAAAATGGCCAACCAGCTAAGGAAGACACCATATACATGTATTACCAGGACTAGCTGCGTTGATGGTGGGATTTGAGCTAGAGGATGAGAAACAACTTAAACCACAAAGAGGGAACTTCATGTTTTTGGAAGTGCAAACCTGTAGCTAATGGTTTTGAGATCCTGGAACGAAAACCTGAAATGGGTTCTGATCAACAGATATAGGAATACAAGGGAATGATAAGGAAAGACTTATATATAGAGATGGGGACAAAGACATGGCTGCAGTGCCCTTTGGTTTTTTGACCTGTTCAATTTAGAATTTGGAGTATTTCTATTCTGCCCCTTTGTAAGTCTATTATCATTATTACTATTATGATTGAATGCTCTAAAAAAAATAAATGGATTGGTTTGTTTTATAAGTATATGATCGTTGAAGAAGTAAAGAGTAGATAAAAGTAATGCTTTCAATGTACGTGGAAGAAAATATGTGTGTTTTGCATCAAATGGACTGTTTTAATAAAATAATTTTGTCAATACCAAGTAGCCATGTGAACATATCTTTTATATTACAGGTATTCACCAAGACAAGACCTGAAAGAGTTTATTTTTCCGAATTCAGTTTCCAACTTCAGACAGTCAAAAAGTTCTAGTAAGCTATTTTGAATTGATGTGTTTCGTCTTTCTCTTGTAAGTATTTTTGTTAATTGAACAAGATATATTGAAATGATCAATGAAACCATTTGAATCAATTGTTTTATAAATTGATAAATATGCTACGCCATCATTGTGATGTAAGTCATAGTATTAAGGAAGTTTCGCATGGAGAAGGAGATTGAAGATGCCAAAGAAGGATATCCAGTGGCGTAGAGCTCTTTCAATATAGAATGTTGTTAAGAATCAATCACCCCACAGAGATAATAACATAGACCGAGTAAAAGAAAACACTTTTAATCAAACCTCATGAGCTTACCCAGCAAATGCATATCAATATTAAGAGGTTCTAAAGAAGCAGATGGAAGACTGTTGAAGTCTAGAACCAGCTAAACTTGTACGCATAGCTTCTAAAAATTACAGATTTTTATATAAATCAAAGCTTTCCTTATAGATGGGGAGACCCACTCTCCAAGGCCAGGGAAAGCCTTCTTCTGCCCAAAATGTAAGGAAAATGTTCTCTAGAAAATTAGAGAGAGAAGACCCTTTGGATTGAGTTGAACAGTGTGTAATACTTATCTACTAATTCATCAAAATTTCCTTTTTCTTCTTATTGAAATTTAAAGGAAAATATTATTATATATTTATTTATTTTAAAATAAAATAAAATAGAATAAGTAGATAGGAATATATATATATATATAACAAATATAATTAATTATATTCTTCAATTTTTAATTATATCACTGAATTCTTATTTATTAATAAAAAAAATAATTATGATTAATACGAATCTTTGTATTTTTTATTTTAAATTAAGATATTATGAACATATACTTTCCAAAATAATTTAATTTAACTCATTGAATTATTATATTTATTTTTTATATATATCTATGCTTTGTCAAAAAGAAAAAGAAAGGAATTATTCTTTGATATATAGCATTTTTTTTTATAAAAGAAATACAAAATATAAAAAAAAAAGAGAAAATATTGAACAAGCAACATAAGGTTACCTTATATAAAATAAATTAGTCGTAAATACAAAATTAATATTAATTATTTTATTTAATTATATTATCCATTTCTTTTATATTAATTTATTGTATAAACAATTATTATTATTATTATTATTATTATTAGTGGAATTCTAATAATTTTGAAAAAAAATAAAAGAAAATTGCTATAAAGTATCCGAATTTTTAAAGATTTATTATTTAATTTTTTATTTTAAAATTGCTTTATTAAAATATTTTTATAAAAATCAAATTCTCTAAATTTTTTTATTAAATTAATTGTTAGCTAAATAATATAAATATATAGTTTATAATTTATTTTAATAAAAAAATAAAATAATTAGTTAAATAATTTTAAAATAAAAAAATTAATTAAATAAAAATTCAGTAATTAATTAACTACTTGATAAAAGAGAAATAGAATAAGAAGGTGTGTGTGTGTTGGTTGGGTAAAATAAAAAGGAGCAAACTTTAGCATAATCTGGGAGTCTGAGTGTCATGATGGAGGCCGAGGGTGTATTGGGTTGAGCTTTACGCAATCCCATTATATCCCTCCTCCACTCCACCCACTCTTCCCTTTCTCTCTCCGCCGATCAATCCTTTC
>CAOGCB010059011.1:0-15388 GCA_948266635.1 Cnidoscolus chayamansa
AACTTTAAAATATTTCACTTGCATCCCTCTCTCTCAAAATACTGTTTTGCCCTTCTCATAGTCTATTTAGCCTTTATCTCAAAAAAATTACAAGGACTTATATGTAAGAATGAAATTAGTATGTGGTGTGAGAAAAAAAAATGGAAAACATAGTGTCAATATACAATAAAAAACGAGAAGTTTTTACTATTTAACCCCTTCGTCGATAATCTTTTTCAACTCTATTGCGCACTTAAAATAGTTCTTGCAATGGGTTAAGGAGTCACTAAAAATACTTGCCACCCTGAGAAATATCAAAAATCATAGTCATCGAAAACAACTATATTTAGGAAGCTAATGTACCTTCCATGATAATTATTTTTCATAGATTCAAACAATATTTTTTTCGAACTGGTTAGCTGAAAAGAGAATGATGAATTGTGACAAGATATAAATAATATAATATGTATATATATCTTTTATATATAAATAAATCATCACTTATAATTAAATAAGAAAATTTTTTTTCAGTGTTACTTTAATCCTTCACGATGTTGTTGTAGTTGTATAGGAACAAGCATTGTTAGTTGTTCTTGATTCATAATTAATTGGAGGTAAAGTATATTCAGTTCATAAATTCTTCATATAAGTTCTATATTACTGGTCAATTACTTCTTAGTAAGCAGAAGATCGAATCTAATTAAATAATTTTATAATTTACTATATATTTTTTTTTTCTAATTCTCCTTTTCCTATTGACAATTGATTAGTTTACAAGTTGAAGAATGAAAATTATGGTAGGAGTTTGATCCGAAAAGGCTAATTCTAAAATATGTGTTTTGCATATTTAATTGTTTAATTATTTGTAATAATTAACATCAATTTTTTTTCCAGTTTAAGTAAATTAAATTAAATTTGTTAAAATTATAAATTCATCCCAAATATTTCATTTTAAGAATTCTAGATATAAGAGGTATATGTGCATATTATGTAGCACTCCTTACCCAGAACTATGAAGACCCAAGTAGGATGCGCCACATAATTGTTTTTATATGTTCTCTACTTTATTATACCTAATTATTTTATGCATAAAAAAATTTAAAAATTGAATATTTCATTTTTATAACCTGTTAACTCAATTAAATTAAAAATTGGATAGAGTTTCCTCTCTATATATAGGCCATCAAACTTGTACTTTTAGACTTGTTTCAAAATTCTGTAATCTCATTATATCAGATATATTAATAGCATTCTAATTCATAGGACCAAACTATATATATTATCTAATTACTTAATACTTTATGTGCATGCCAAAAGTAATTAAATACATTGTCAGAGTTCTGGATGAATTAGCTGATGTGTTTTTTCGATTGTTACTGCTGTTGTGGATCAGTGGATGAATCTCTTATTGTCCTACTGACTTTTACCTGCGCATGAAAACCATCCAATGCGCTGAGCTACTATTGCATGATAAACCGCAAGTATATAGATCGCAATGTAGTAATAAAAAGATCGTTCCCACGAGGAACAGGTTATGTCCACTTAATACTCATTTCCATGTCGTATTTGCAATAATACGAAAATTCATAAGTATTTTATCTAATCTTAATAAGAATTCTAAATAGTAACTATTAACCTAACTTATTTTCAGATATACAACAACTAAATTAAAGATTGGATCATGCCTTTCAAATTCTTTCCCCTAATCAAAACTCGGGTTTTAGGAACTTAATTTTCTAAATGCATTCCAATAGTTTTAACCAACCTCTTGGTCTGAGTCAAAGTCATATAATATATCTATTTCTAGATGTATTCAATTCCTTATTTCAAGAAGAAATCAATCTAAAACTTGTCTTTTGATTAGTACAACAAGCTAGTACTAATTCCTATCAAAGTAAGTTAGAAATATTTCATGCACTTTATTTCAACCATTATCATGCTTAAAATAAATGTTATCTTATTGAGATGGAATGTTTAATTCCTTCTGAGAACAATTTTTCTGTTAACAATCAAATTCACGAGTCAATAACACAACTTTAAGAACATTTCATTCCATAAAATCCACATTCATACAATGCTTGTTTTGATAAAAGTAAATGAAATACAACAAACAAAAGATCTTAAAGAACAAGAAGAAGATTAAAAACAATCACTTCTGCCTCTTGGAGGGCCTCATACGTCGAGGAATCTTCTGATTTGTTGCTTGGCTTGATCACAAAAATGGCTCTCGCCTATTCTAGAAAATAATGTTGAGTTTTTGCTGTCATCAATCCTCTGGTTTTTCTGCTATATATCCCCTCTTTGTTTTGATAACTTAGATGAATATTTATAGAGAACTGATGTGAGAAGTTTAAGATGCAGTTGGTTGATCAGTTGGGGTATTTTTTAGTTGGTTTCATCAACTGCCATCGAACACACACATTGAACCAACATGTCTTCTCGACTAGCTTTTAGTTCTGCCCTTGCTGAATGTCGTGTCACGATCGTGCAATTGAAGTCGCACTCGCAACTTGATCACCAAAGCTATTGTCTCGTTTCAGGTCCAAATCGCGACCGTGAAGCCTAAAGTCGCGCTTGCGACTTTCTCCTGGTTTGAACATTCAGCCCCAATTTCACCTTTTCAATCATCTTTTTGCTAGGATTTCCTCAATACTACAAGAAACATATAAAACATAACAAAAAACACAAACAATTACACAAAATAAAATAATGAAATATGCTACTTTGGCAATGCCATCAGCTACATGCTTAGTGGGTATATAAAAGAAAAACAACAATATGATATAACATAATAATAAGCTTCACATATCATTTAATAAATTGTATGCCAATTATATATACATGTTATGCCTTAAATTCCGACCTGTAATCATATAACAATTAAATATATTTTTCATCTCTCAATTTCAAAAGCATATCTCACAATAATATATGTAAAACTTTACTTTCTTTTTAGGCCCATGTAACTTATGCAAGGCTCGAATGCTAGATACGGGGAATGTAGGCAACCAAGTATAAGTGCTGAACAAAACAAGTACTAGGCGCCTAAATTGTCTATTTGTATGTGGTAAGGCTCTAAACTAGCCAAACTGTTGAGGTACCCATAGTAGCCTCAAAATCAACTATATGGTGCAGTACTGCTAAGAATTATGGCATGCCATACCCTTATGCTAATTCCGATACCCACGAAAGTACAATAGATCAATTTTATCATTTAAAGTCTTTTACATATCGTTATGTATCACTAAGAAACAAATATTTGCATTACATAAGAATTATACCAAATGACCATTCCATATGTTCATATATGCAAGTGTCTCAAGTATAAACCTTTAAAAATAATAAACATATGGTCATGATTAAAATGATGCAATAACATAATATGATTTTAGCATATATACAATACTTCATAAAAATCGAGTTTTTTTATACAATTTGATCAACATTTTGATACTCTCTTTTTCTATGCTAAATAATTTTTTCATTACTCTTTTATTTACCTAACCTACTCTTTAACATTTTCCTGCCTCATCCGAGTACCAATAGATTCATGCAATTTCTTTCAAAATCTCGATATGAACCTCGGGTCCCTGTTTGAGATAATAGATGATGAAACTCCATGCAGTCTCATTATCTCCCGTGTATACAACTCAACCAATTGCTCAAGAGTATAATTCATCCATACTAGTAAGAAATAATCACCCAGATGGAATCATGCCTCTTTTGAGTGAAAGGTGAACCAGTGACAAAATCCATCATTATCCGGTCCCATTTCCACTCAGGTATTACTATAGGGTGTAGCAATCCCGATGGTACTTGATTTTCTGCCTTTACTTGTTGACATGTGAAACCTTTCGCCATAAATTTTGTAATCTCATTCTTCGTTCCAAGCCACCAGTATCTATTCTTCAACTCATGGTACATTTTAGTACTACTCGGGTGCATAAAATATGAACTAGTATGTGCCTCAATAAGGATATTCTTCCTCATATCATTAGTTGGAGGTACATATAGTCTGCCACTATAATATAAGCACCTATCTTCTTTCAATTCTCTCTGTGTTGATTTCCCTTCTTTAATATATTCAACCCATGTAGCTGCATCAACATCATTCTTATGTGCTTCCTTAATATGCTTCATAAAATTGGGTTGTATTAATAATTCTTCTATGACCGCACTGTCACTTGCTAGTGCTAGCCTAACATTCAGTGGTCTCAATGTCACTAGACTCTTCCAACTCAAGGCATTAGCAAAAATATTTGCCTTGTCCGGATGGTAGTCAATGGTGCAATCATAATCCCTGATCAGCTCCATCCTTAGATTCAGCTTCTTCTAAGTGGGCAAGTATTTCAGGCTCTTGTGATCTATGTAGATATCACACTTCTCTCTATAGAGATAATGCCTCCATATCTTCAGTGCAAAATACAATAGCTGCTAGTTCCAAATCATGTGTTAGATAATTCTTCTCTTGTATCTTTAACTATCTGAACGCAACTACTTTACCTTTTTACATTAGTACATAGCCCAACCCATTATGCGAAGCATCACTCTATATCACAAAATCTTTCCTTGATACTATGTATGTAAGAATAAGTGCTTCTGTGAGCATGACTTTCAACTTATCAAAAATCTTTTGGCACGCGTCACTCCATACAAATTTAACATTCTTCTTTAATAGTCTCGTCAGTGGAGCTACAATGAGTGAAAATCCATTCATAAATCTCTTGTAATATCCAAACAATCCCATGAAACTACGGATCTCTATCATGTTATGTGGGGGTTTCCACCCAATAATCGCCTTAATCTTCTTAGGATCCATTCTGAATCCCTCTACTGATACCATGTGTCCTAAGAAGATCATATCATTTAGTGAAAATTTGCACTTCCTGAACTTTTCATACAACTGTTTCTGCCTCAATATCTGCAAAATCATCCATAAGTGCTAGTCATGTTCCTCCTCACTCTTGGATAGATGAAGATATCATCTATGAATACTACCAAAAACTAATACAGATACGAATGGAAGATACATTTCATCAGGTCCATGAATGTTTCCAGTCATTTGTCAACCCAAATGGCATGACTAGGAACTCATAATGTTCGTACCTAGTTCTGAATGCAGTTTTAGAAACATCAGTATCCTTCACCTTCAATTGGTGATATCTCGATCTTAGATCTATCTTTGAAAATACTTTTGCTCCCTTAACTGATCAAACATGTCGTCAATTCAAGGTAACGAGTATTTGTTCTTGATGGTTACCTTATTTAGCTATCGATAGTCAATACATAACCATAAGGTACCATCCTTATTCCTCACGAACAATACAAGTGCACCCCATGGAGAAACACTGGGTCTAATGAAACCCTTATCCAATAACTCATGTACCTGGATCTTCAACTCTTTCAGCTTGGTCAGGGCCATCCTATAGGAGCTATCGAGATTGGTGTTGTACCAGGTACCACCTCTATCGCAAATTCTACCTCTTTGTCTAGTGGCAATCAAGGAAATTCATCAGGGAATACATCATTGAAATATTGTACAGTGGGTATATCATACATACTCGACTCCTTCTTCTTCATTTCGAGCACACATGCCAAATATGCTATGCAACCCTTTTGTATCAATCGCTTGGCAATGGTAGCTAATATCACATTAGCTACAAGATCAAATCTTTGGCCTGTAAACACTACTTCTTCATCATCTGTCGTCTATAGAGAAATTTCCTTTTCTTGACAGTCTACCATAGCTCGATGTCTATGTAGCCAATCCATGCCAAGAATCGGATCAAACTCTCTGACTGGCAATGCTATCAATCTTCCAGGAAAATACAATCATTGATCTTGACGGGGCAATTTCTATATACTTTATTAACAATCACACTATGACCTAGAGGGTTACTCATAAGTATTTCTTGATCAAGTGTGTCTATATGTAATTTTTCCCTACTCTCAGCAAGTATACATAAATAAGAGTGAGTAGAACCAAGGTCAATCAACGCATGCACAACTATATAAAAAATAACATTGTACCAGCTATTACGTTTGGCTTTCAATGCATAGGTTCTAGTAGGAGCATGAGAATTCAACCTATCAACAGTCTAAGAGACTCCAACCACTCTTTGACTAGCAATCCCCACATCTCCTTGGCCTCTTCCTCTACCTCTTCCTAATTGAGAACTAGGCCTCCCCTACTATGGTGTTTGACTCAATGGGATCCTACGATAGTCCTTTATCATATGCTCAGTTGATCTGTAGAGTAAACAAACTCCAGTCAATCTCCTGCAGATCACTTTGTGCATCTTACCATAATAATCACATATCGGTGGTGGCTGTGATCCCCTACCGTCATATCCAGCATTAGCAGCCAATGGAGTATACGGTTGAGATCTGCCTCGTCTAGACTACTGACTATGTCCACCACCTCTTTGTTGTCCTCTAAATCTCTTACCAATGCTACTATGAGTAGTATACAAGGGTCTTTGACTTCTTCTTTTGTTGTCCCCTCTATTTGCAACTCTGCTCATCTGCTATAATTTGCTTTATACTTAATCCAACTTTTACCATAGTGGAGAAATCTCGAATGAAGTGAGCAGCTAACTGCATCTTAATATCATTGTGCAATCTCTACTCGAAGCGAATACATCTACTCTCCTCTATGGGTAGTAAGTCCCGAGCGTAACTACTTAGTTGGACAAAATTACACTCATATTCACTCACCATGGATCTCCCCTGTCGGAGGTATAAAAACTCCCATCTTTGTTCCTCCATATACAAATCTCCCAAATACTTCCTTCATAATTCAGTAACAAAGTAATCCCATGCCCATCGTTCCACCGAAATTGTCTGCTCTACGGTGACCCACCATTGATAAGCCTTTTCCTTTAGCATCGAAACAACACAAATATACTTATCAGTTAGCGAGCACTGTAATTGCTACAATACGCTCTGCATATTATCTAACCAGTACCCGACAATAAAAACATCATCTATAATTCTCCTTTTGAACTTGACCAATCCATATTTGTGAAGCTTTTCAATCGGCAGTCTATGGGGAATCTGAACCGGTACAGAGGGTGTAGGTACTTGCGGTGTACATCCTGTTATTCTCTGCAACATCTCTTCCATTCTCTGGAAAAATGACTCCTAACCCTATCCTCCTACAGGTCTAGGTGCAATGTTAGGATTTGGTGTATTGGAGGGAGCATGGCTCTCCACCTACTCGTCTACTACTATCTGTGAACCCGAAGCCATACCTATAACCCACAAGTACCGTATAAATTTAGATTAGCATCATAACTGGACTCTTTAGCATGTACACTAAATATCTCATTTTATGTATTTTATGTGTCTTGTTTTTTATTTTTATTTCTTTTAGATTAGAACCACCTAAACCTTTGCATTGATGCCACTAGAATGTAATAATTAATAAGAATGAAACTAATAATTAAATTAATAAATATCATTCTTTAATAATTAATAAGAATAAAACTAATAATTAAATTAATAAATATCATTCTTTTATTAATTGTAAAATTAGGGTTACAAAATTTTCTTTTCTTTACATAAAAAATTACCTAACTGTACATGCCAAAAAATCATAAACATTATTTACAACATTCACCAAGTGTGATACTTGCAAATAAAAAAAAAAAACAATTGAATCCACTATTTCTGAGGATTGGTAACTGCATGTGGCAAGAACCAACAAGCTAAGCATTTTCGCTCAGTGGATGTAGATAATAATCATAACATTATTCATAATATCAATAATTCTGTTACCTATCATTTCACAATATCAATATTTGGTTCAATATTATTTCTACATCAATATTCATTTTAGTAGCAATGAAATATCAATATTCAATTTAAAATCACTTCAGTAGCAATAACCAATTCAATAACAGTGATCATCTTAGTATCAATAATCAATTCGATATCATTTTAAAAACAATGATCATTTCTATAACAATTCAATAATCATTATCAATTTCTCAGTAAATCAATATTTATAATAGCCATTATTAAGCCCAAGATAATTATGTAGAAATGGAAAATAATAATGGTCGAAATACCCTAGTTTATGTAATTTAACTCAATATTACGCTTCTTATTGTCACATTTGATTTGGTCCATGAAACATAGATTAGGTTCTTTGCACGAAAATTATGTTCCAAACCTACTGTCCATGCTCTCTTACCATCAACACCTTCGGTTCATATATGTTTAAAACTAAAAGTCCATTATCTTCCATCCTTCGTCACCTTTAATCCACACCATCATTTCTATGAGTTAATTCATTTGGTACCACAATCATTTACACCATTTTTGCTCCATTTAGGTTTCAAGTTTAAGGTTCCAAACTTCTCTTCCCTTATATAGCTATGGTCAAGTAAAATTCAAAGGAAAATAGTTTTTAACAACTTAAAGTTACCAAATTCATCCAACCATAACATGTCACGGTCTCTTACCACTTCCATCCAAAAACATTAGATATTTCCATAATTGTACAACAATATTCCCGTAAATTTTCAGGTCATATAAAACATGTAACTCATTAATTTTTAACAATAATACATATTACCTAACCTTTGATTTATGTAGCCGGAACTTCCTTATAGTTTTGGTCCTTCAAACTTCAGTCTTCTTGCCAAAGTTACTGTCCAAAATGGCTTAGGACAATGTCCACACTTATGGAATGGTTATGCAATCTATAAGAATATAACTCAAAATGATGCTTATAGGACTAGAAATGGAGAATACTAGTTTTGGTCACTTGATGTAAATATTTACTCACTGTGTTTAAGTCTTTTCCTTATTTAAATGGTTGTCACTTACTCAAAGTTCTAGCTTAACATTGAAAGCTTGAACTCTTGGTAGAAAATGGAGAAGAAGTCTTGGTTTCCTTGGTGGAGAAGTAATATATGTTTAAAACTAATATATCCTACTCTAATGTGTCTAACCATATTTTCCCCTCATTCATAATAGGCACACATATATAAGAATGTGTAGATCTAAGATTGATTAATGCATATACATATTTATTAAGGATGGAGAAGGTACCTATAATGACATCTAGTGACTCCTCCTCCTCTTTAGCCTTTAAGGCATATGCCCTAGTTGGAGGTTTAATATATCCCTTGTTTTCGTAGCCCTGGTGCTTTCCAACTAGAGATCCCAATTGTGTCTCCATTACCCCTGACTCTGCCCTTACTTCTACATGCTGGAGGAGATGGTTTGTCTACTGATGGTCCTTCTGGTGGTAACTCTCATGCTCTAGGGCAATCTCTCTTGTAGTCATATGTAGCACCACATAGAAAAAAAAATCTCATCTCAACTTCCAACACTCCTTTATATGCTACCTACCATAATTCTAACAAAGTGGTCTAGATCTGCCAGTATTGCCCTCTGATGTGGCTAGTTTCCCTAGTATCCTCCCTTTGCTCTGAATTGCCTTTGGCTAATTTAGCCCATATGTATTGCTTTGTCCTGTTTGTTAAGAGCCTTTTTATTTTTACTAAGTGCCCGAGAGGTTGAAGTTTGCCCCTATATCTAGCTCCAGCCTCCCTTCTATTAGCCCCTCTACTTTCTACTTTGCTTATTTTCCTCACTCTAACACATTATGCCAATAAATGCACCTGGATATTATTTTCCTCACTCTATAGGAAGCCTCTTTTGTAGGAACCTTTAGGGCATATATACTTAATTTGATGAACTCTCTTTTATACTTATTGACCGTTAGCCTGCCTTGTTTGAGGTAGAGGAACTTTCTTCTTTTCTCTTCCAAATATACTTCACCTAAGTACTTCTTAAACTCTATGGTGAAGAAATCCTAGGTCCGTGTTCTACCTAACCAATTTGTGTTGTAGTATTCCACCATTAATATGACTCCTCTTTCACTGTGGAGATAATACAAGTCAAATTGTCTAATGAGGAACATTGTAATTGGTATAAAACCATTTCATTGTTTTCTAACCAATATTCTATTATTGCAAGGTCATCCTCTTTTTTACCCTTAAAATCAACAACTCCATAATTCCTAAGTTTATTAGTGGGTGGTTGGGCTAGAGCTTGTGTATGTGGTGCAACTATAGTGAATTGTCTTATCAAATAAGATAACTGATGAAAAACTCATTTTCCCTTATCCTAGTTGCACTATGGGTATATGCAACACCCTATCATTCAATGGCTTCAAGAGGGGGCATGGCTTTCTACCTCATCTTTATTACTTGCTAGGATCCTAATGCCATTACCTATAAAACGAAGAAAAGCCATGTATAAATCCACATTAGAATCACATGATAACTTTAACATTTTTGGCATGTACATAAAATCATACTCTATCTTATGGTTTAGGAATGCCTAAATTGTGCTCTGATACCAAAAACTGTAATACTCACACTTGGACGTATAATGATCTGAATAAAGTGTACTGCCAACTATTTGTATATCTATTGTATACTATTATTGTGTGATAAAATTATATTGTAGAAACCTTTTTTTTCTTTTAAGTAATTGCTTACTTTTTAAAACATTTTACCAAATGAAAAACCAATAAGATATCCTCTACTTAAAGGCTTTTAGGCATATATTTCCATGTATGCTTAAAATTTGCTGACACATTATCACAGTCAACCATTTTATAATAAGAAACATACATACACATAGTCATTTTATAAAATTCAATTTCATATTTACATCAATTTTTTTAGACTTATATACATGCCAAAAAATATCACAAGAAGTGTCAAAGCTCTGATGCATACCAACTATGATGGATTCTAGAACAGTTGATATGGATCCCTAGAAAACTCCTCTGCTCCTCTATTACCTATTATCTACCTATGTAAATCACCATCACATTGAGCTTATACTTAGTGGGTATATAAAACACATATAAAAGCATCCATTCATAAACATGTGCAAAACTAAGTTTCTATAAGAGCTTGACCGCATTATTCAACATTTTATTAATCTACATTGTGAAATCATATAATGAATATTATTCTTTCACATGCAGTACGACAGAAAACATCATAACTGATTTCACTTTGCACTTATTAAGCATAATAAACATACCTTATCATTCTATAGTTTGTAATATTTTTTTGTACGAAACATAGTCATTATGCAAAATGCAAATATGAAAATGCCTAACTAGGTTTAACTTTTAAACTTTAGGCTTTTGAGTACCTTAAGTAATATTGAATGTCATATACGGGATCTCAATTAAGTAATAAGTGAATCACAAGCTAATAATGATGGGGTACCTTATTATAGCCTCAAAAATCATATAATTGTTATGCCAAAGATTATAAATATCATTGTTATGTCAAAATATATAATAAATATGTAGTACTGCTATCAATTTTATGGCATATCATGCCCATGTACTAAACTCGATGCATACTAAAGACCATTAAAGTCAAATTTTTCCATTTACCAAATTTTTTCCCTTCATATAATTCAATGTGCAAGCAAATCACAGAATGCACATTTATGCCATATAAGACAATTCTATGTGTTCATATATGCAATATGCACAACTCAGCACAATTTTAGGTAATTTCAAAGTCAAATACAAAATTGCATAAAAAAATTGCACTATTCATGCTTGAAATAACTAGCACAATTTTTCGACAATTACCATTTAAGTCATAACCATTCAATACCGTCAATTTTTATTTATGCAACACTTAAAGTCATATATCATCAAAGATAGCCAAGCTCATATCTATATTTCAAATGAGGTAGCAACATATCATAACTTAAAAACATATTGCAAGTTACACAAACTTGCACCATTTTACACAAACTCGACGTTTTTACCATTTAGGTCAAAAATATGTACCAATTGGAGACACCAAACATTCATTTATAAGTTTTAAATTTTTCTCAATATAGGGCAGCAACATATACTATTGCATAATAACAAATTAAAACACATAAAATTATTCACATAACATCAAAATTCAGCAAATACCTAAGTGCACCATTCTTACATATACACATTATAATTGTACTAACTTAAGTTTACTTACATATTTGTCCAGTCATAGTCATATTATCTTGAAACTCTTCCTTTTATACATCTATAAACTTCAAAAATCATAATTTTTAATGTTATCTATGGTAAAAATAAATTACCTAATCAAAATAGTCACATACATGTACACACACTTAATCAACACCTAAATTTGATACACTGACATAAAATTTATTCATTCCAATAACTTCTTTCAATTATGAAAAATATTTAGGACACATTTAGGTCTCTTTTGATATAATAAACAACTCAAAAATCATCTTATGAGTTGACCTAGCTCTACCACAACACAACATTTACCGAACCAATATTTATATTCATAACTTTAGCAATATAGGCATTTCTAATCAACATCAACCATTAATTCTACCATCAAACATAAAGTTTCTAAAACGAATACATGAACCCTAATGTGTGTTTCAATCTTCCAAATCATTTTATACACCAATAAATCAAAGTAACCAACACAAACACGAAATATAAATTATTTTGCCACCAAGAACACCTAACAACACTTATGTTAGCTTCAATCAATTTCATCAACACAAAATCCAAACCAAAACCTAGTTTTCTTTGGCTCTTATTATTGTTTATTTACCCTTAGGATATTAGGAATATGTTTTAAATGTTAGGACACTTTGAAACCTTGACAAAATTGATGGTTTACAAGCTTGGATGAAGGGTGCCTATGGTGAACTATGCAAGATTTTTGGATGGCCGAATTGGAGAGGTAAATAAGTTGTTGTGTTTCCACTCATTTATCTTTATTACAACTCTTTTTATAATATTTAAAGACATATGTAGGTGTGGGATTAATTTGGAAAGCACCTTGGATGGTTTGGATTTTTTAAAATTTTGATAATTCTATATTAACCTACTTAGCTCTTAACATTTCTACATTATATCGTCTTCTAAAACTTTTACACAGTGACCGACTAGACTTTATTTCTGTATTATTCAAGTTCTTTCATGTGCATTTAAAGTCAATTTATGAAATTATATTTTTGCCTAATGTACAGAAGCACACCCATCACTTTAACTATTTTACCTCTTTCTTAGTTTACCCTAGAAACTTACTTTATATTTTTTATCCCTTTATTTAGGTTATTTTAAAAATCTATTTTGTTTCATTAAATATGATTTAAAGTGCTTTTTCATTTATGAATAAAAAATTTTAGTGTCAAGCACCTCAATTTTAAGCTAGCATCTCCCTTAATTAGTACCACTTATACACTTAACTCTAAACATAATCATGATTATAGTAGCATTGCTAACCTTCTAAGTTTACAAGGGTGTTACCATTGTGTTTTTGTAGAGTGTCACACAAACATCCAAATAAGTGACTAACACATTTATCTTCATTCAGCAAAGCTAAAGGTTGTTATCAACTCTATTCCTACATTTTCAACACTCGTACACATATACATAACTTATTTTCAAATCTTTTTGACCTTTAAAATTAACTATATTTTAATGTCATTGTTTACTTAAATTTAACCAAGTTGTAAAATTTCAAAACTAATTTTTCTTAACTTTTCTTAAGTGTTCTTTCACCTTTTAACACTTATACAACATTAATTCAAATCAATTAACATTCCTAGCCATTTATTTCCATGCTTCCCTTCTTCTTTTTTTCACAAACCTTAACCTTCCATATTCTATATCAATTAGGTAAAAGTAAAAAATCAACCAAATAATACATCAAATGCATTTTTCCTCTTTTTGTTGCCTTCCTATGCCTTTTTACCAAAGGGAACCATTTTAGTGTATAATCATCTAATGGTGATTTTGATTAGCATTGTAAGCTTAGATGGAAGTTAGTTTATGGATGGATCGTTGGGACTAGGATTGGCCTAATGAAGAAGGAGATAGAGATTGTTATGAATGGATTTTAGGGCCTAGAAGATTAGGTGCCTAAAATAAGGAAATAAATGGGGAAATGAAGAAATGAGATAAAGAAATGTATGAAAAAAAGAAGTAGAAAAGAAAAGGAAATAAATAGAGAAAAGAAAATGAATAAAGAAATAAAAAGAAAAAAAATAATAAGAAAAAGGAAATAAAATGAAAATAGAAAATAAAAGAAATTAGAAAAAGAAAATAAAAAAAAAGAGTTTAAAAGTCAATAAAGGAGGCATTTAGATGACACCTAAGAGATAAATATCTCTAAGTAAAACAAAATGGGACTTACAGAAAACAAAGACAGCAGTAGAAGCAAAGAAGAGCAACGGGAGAGGAAGAGAAGAGAAAGGGGAGGAGAGAAAGAGAAGGAAGAAGAAGAAGAAGAAGAGGAAGAAGAAGAAATGCATAAATAAGGTTAGTTGTATATATAGTTGTACTAGTTTTAAAGTTGTACATAGATTTTGATGATATTAGGTTTGAGAATTTCATTAACCCTAGAATCTAGAAAGGAACTTGTGTAGATTAAAACATGTTTTTTTGGACTTAAATCAAGGTGACAAAGACTATACAAGTGAGTAAAGTAGTTAAAATGTGAAAATAGGAACTAGGGTTGTGTGAACAGTAAAATTGTACTAAGGTTCTGGAGGAACAAACGAAGTCTGAAAATTATATTTGATATACCAATAGAAATATTAGAATGTTAGTTACAAATGTTCAGAACATCACTTTGCTAAACTAGGTCATTTGATCCATGAAAATGTTGTATGAACAAATAGAGGTCAAAACTACCGAGTTCTAAAATTTTAGTACAGGGAAGTTGATGTTAGTAATGATTTGGAAGCCTTAATGGAGAGATAAAATTATGAAATTTGGTATGAAATTAGCTTGGGATGTTAGCTAAAAGTTTTATGTTTTGAACTTTGGCTAAAATAGAACTTAAAATGGTAAAAAGATAATACAAAGGACGGGTGTCATTGAATTCTGCAAAAAATCTGCAGAAATGATAATGAGAAGTTTGGTACTCAAATGGAGTCCAAATGACCTGAGCTTTTGAGTGAACTTTTATTTAAATGGTATGGAATCTCAGTAAAATTTTGAGATAAAATGAATTGAATAAGTGGTGAAATGAACTGAAATTACCAAAAGTTAGCCATAAAAGTATTTATCGGCTAATAGATTTTAGCTAGGTAGAAAGTACCCTAAATAAACTAGACCTGAGCTAAAACTTGAAGGGAAGCTAGAATGTTAAGTGATTATTGAGTGTACAAAATTGAGAGCATTTGGCGTTGAAAAGGAGAGGTTTCTGCTTCTGGGAATGGAAGTTGAGCCTGTGTCATTTTTTAGTCACGGGTGCGAAAGTGGACCAAAACCATACAGTAGGTTTTGAGCTAAACTCGCGAGCGCAACATTAGAAATCACGAGTGCGAAATGGTCCAAAATCAGACAAAAACCTTATTTCCAAAGTCG